>CM039530.1:3854222-3894725 GCA_022433055.1 Begonia peltatifolia
AGAGAGAGAGAGAGAGTGATTCTAATTGGAATTTTTTATTTCAACGAAGTTGCTAACAAGGATTAAAATGGAATTATTTAGTCTTGTTTGAACTCATGACTCAATAATAATAATTTCAAATAACTGAACAGAACCTTTGATTCTCTTGTAGCAAGAGTTCATGGCCGTCCGTTGATTGAGAGGAAGACGCCTCGACCCTCATCTCCTTCCTCAATGTCCTCCCATGCCCAAGACGGAGCTCGTTTGTCTCGGCGTTTTTGGAAGAATTGTCAGAGCCAGAACTGCGCTCACCGCCGCTGCAATGCTGCCCATCACAAAAGCCGGCGAGTTGCCGCCACCGAAGGCTGCGTCTAGAGGACCGCTCACCACCGACACGAACATCTGATTGTTTTTTTTTTTTCAATTTTTTTGTCAGTCATGGGATGAAATATGTCAATATCAATACACGGCGGGAGATCGGAATTTACCTGCGGGATGACGATGGCCAAGTTCAACATTCCGAGAGAAAGACCTGTAAAACAAGAAAAATGGTGGAAATTTTAGTACCGTGAAAAGGGAAAATTGATTCAGTCATGTAGACGACGACTATGGTTATCATGGTGTTAGATTTAACCTTGGCCAGCACCGCAGGTGACGGAGTAGATGGACGCCAAAGCCCACGGAACACTGAAATTCACCTGTTGAGCCATGAAAATCTTGTTGCTTAGAAAATTATGCAAATTTCCGACAAAATTGCAAAGATGAGAAGAAACTGACCGAAAGAGGAATGCCCAGAATTGCAAAGATGGCCAACGCTCCTGCTTTAATATCAGAGGGGGGATGGTGGAGGCCATTGACAGACCTCCATTTCTCTGCAACCTTAGTCACAACCACAGTCATACCCATGGAGATGGCCAGGATAAAGTTAACAACCGCCCACCAATTCTTCACGCCCTTCAGCGCACGGCCAATGGGCTCGACGGCGAGAGATGTAAAGGCCAGAACAATGGAGTTAATCATCAGACCTAAAGCCCCAGCTCGCACGCCGAGATCATAAATCTTCACTTCCTCCGCCGTCCCCTTCGGCTTTCCTCCGTACACTTCCAGACCCATCCAGTCTGTGTCGAACAACAGGAAGGGGAACCAGGCGATCCAGTTCAAAGCAGTCACGAGGAAGAGAATCCACATGGGTCTAGAAAGCAGCTTGAACGCCGTCGACAGCTGGCGGAAGAACAGCTCTGATTCCTCGTCGTGCTCCTCCTTCTCTAACGGAATCTCCCTAACTGTCGAAACAGCAAACACTGTCACGGTGATGAGGAGGATGATGTCGATGATGAAGCAAGATTTCAGATTCGCACAGTAAACGTCGCAGGCTTTTGTTTTTGTGAAGGGAAGGAACTTATGGAGGCTGCTGTACGAACCAGCTGCGTAACCCAGAATATTTCCGACGGCCATGAAGAAGGAGAAGAACCCATTAGAGAGGCTCATTTTCCTATGATCAGTACCGGAAAGATCAGCCAGAAAAGCTCTGCAAGGTCCTTGCAACATGTTGTTAGCCACGTCGAGCACCCAAAAACCGACGACGAAAACGGCGACAGCTCGTGGCTTTGTTGGCTTGGATAGATCATCGCCGGCAACATGGCCAATGTCGGCAGCGAAGCCAATAAGGAAAACAGCAAGGGCGACGAAGGCCGCTCCCGCGATAATGAACGGACGGCGACGACCTATCCGTGAAGTACACCGATCACTGTAGTAGCCAACGATGGGCTGAACCAATAAACCCGAAATAGGACCGCATAGCCAGATGAACGCAGCCCAAGTATGGGGAACTCCTAATTGCTGAACGTAGGGAGTCAACAGAGAGAGCTGAAGAGCCCATCCGAATTGAACACCTGCAGCAATGGCGGAAACGACGATAATCCTACTGAGAGGGATTGAAGCTGGAATATCCGCCTGTACAACCCAACCATTCTCCATAGCCAATACTTAGCTAATGGCTAAAAAACTCTGTATATAAACGGCTGTAATGAGCTATACAGTATACAGTGGAGAGAAAGCCAGAAAGAAAGTGGAGAGAAACCCAGATAGGCGTTCCAAAAATGACAGCGTACTGGGTGTCTGTTCAAAGAACTTTTACAGTAGAGAGGGGGGAAGATGACTGAGAGGAAAGGGGGGCCGCCATTGTTAGATGAGATGGACTTTATTTCTGAGAAAATCGAGGAAGAAACCGAGGAGATTGCATAAATAGATAAACTCAATGAATTCAGCCAATTAAGCGTTTATCCAGAAAAGTCATTCACCAAGTATTCTTACTCTTTTTCAAGTTAAAGACAGAATCACTGCTCTTAATTTTAGTTATTATCAATATTTGGAATATCAATTTTGTACCCAAATGAATATGGCCATTCCTTAAAAAGAGAAGTGATAATTTGATCTGATATTGTTATATTTCCATTAATTATAATATATTTATAGGAAATATTATGACCAGTTTAGAAAGACGGGACCTTTAATAATAAATTGCAACCAAATACGCAAAAATGTACTACCCGATCCGGGGACTCGCAGGTGAAATAGTAAAGTGTTTACTCTCTAATTTTACCGTATAAATCTTAGTCATGGCGTACAACTCTTCAATTTTAAATATCCAACAAGTATTTATGGGGTGATTATAGGACGTGGGATCTTCATTTTAATGGAAAAGATTAGTAATTTTGACGTAATTATTGATCCATCCCCTGCCAATTAATTTCAGGGAGTGTTTTAAGGCGATCAAATCCACGTCATGAAAGCAAACAATGTAATAAGATAGAATTATTAACGCCATTAATGATAAACTGAGGTGGAAGATTAAGGATTGCACCAAAGGCTACAGCAACCACGTCCGTCGCATAGTGAGCCTGTCCGAGATAAAAATACGGACTCGGCGATCCACCGAGGAGTCCAAAACCAGTAGGCTCAGCTTCGGATTTTGAGACACTCAAGGCCCATCAGACCAGATCTCAGGCCTGAGTATGACCTAGTTTGATGATAGTCCTGATATTCCATCAAGTTACCTCTATCAAACACAACCATTTAGAGAGAAGGAATGATAATAACCCTACCGATTTTTTTAGCATTTCAGAGCTGAGACTAAAGAGGGTGGAGATTGAAAAAGAGATTTGACTGAAGAAAGCTAGTGCTCGGGGCTTCCAAAACCTGAAACAGTGTTGGATTTAACGGACCTGAGTGATGGGGGAGGGCGTTGGTTGATATTTGTTTAAATCGAAAGTTTAAGTTGTTTATTTTGATATTTACCGTTTTTGTTATAAATTAGATTCTTGATGAATTTGCTAGAAAATTGCATTAGTTTTTCGCTTTCAGGTCATCGTCGACAACAATCCGCCATTAACAAGAACTTGAGGAAGCATTCTAACTCAGAGAATTCAGAAGTGATAACCTTTTTTCCATTAATTAAAATCGAATTTCTTTCCATTCATTTCTCGTTTGACAACGCTTTGTCAACGGGACTACAATGATGCTCCATAATTACCAAGACTTCAGGCCGCTTGCTATGAGAAACCTCAAATAGACGGAAGAATTGTTTTCCAGGAAATTCATGGGTGTTGATTAGGAGAAGAAGAAGAAGAAGCGTGAACCTCGAGTGGATCACCCTCCATCCTCTCGTCTCCTTTTTTAATGTCCTCCCATGCTCAAGAAGGAGCTTGACTGCCTCGGTGTTTTCGGAAGAATCGTCAGAGCCAGAACCGCGCTGACAGCTGCTGCTATCCCGCCCATCACGAACCCCGCTGAGTTTCCCCCGCCGAACGCTGCGTCCAGAGGACCGCTCACCACAGACACGATCATCTATTTTTTTTTTATTTTTTAAAATTGTCATTATGGGATGAAATTTGAAATGTGCCGATATAAATTCACGAGCGCGAGAGTCTGGGAAGTTACCTGTGGAATGACGATGGCCAAGTTCAACAGTCCTAGAGAAAGTCCTGTGCAACAGGAAAAATGGCAGAAAACTTTAGTGTGATGCAGAAAAAAGTAAAGGAGACGATGATGGTCACGGGGCTTGATTTAACCTTGGCCAGCGCCGCAAGTGACGGAGTAGATGGATGCCAAAGCCCATGGAACGCTGTAATTCACCTGTTGCAGCGTAAGACGACTTGTTTCTTAGAAAATTATTGAAAGATGATGTACAGGAAAATCATGGTGGAAGATGTGAAGAAACTAACCGAAAGAGGAATGCCTAGAATGGCAAAGATGGCCAATGCGCCAGCTTTAATGTTAGAGGGAGGAGGACGAAGGCCATTGGCAGACCTCCAATTTTCAGCGACTTTCGTCACAACAACAGTCATACCCATAGAGATGGCCAAGATAATGTTCACAATCGCCCACCAGTTCTTCACGCCCTTCAAAGCCCGACCAATGGGCTCGACGGCAAGTGATGCGAAAGCCAGAACAATGGAGTTGATCATCAAACCTAGAGCCCCAGCTCGTACACCAAGGTCATAAATCTTCACTTCTTGCGTCGTCCCCTTGGCCTTTCCTCCGTACACTTCCAGACCCATCCAGTCCGTGTCAAACAACAGGAAGGGGAACCAAGCGATCCAATTCAGAGCAGTCACAAGAAAGAGAAGCCACATGGGTCTAGAAAGCTGCTTGAACGCGGTCGACAATTGGGTGAAGAACAAGTTTGATTCCTCGTCTTCCGTCTTCCTTTCGAACGGAGTCTCGCTCACCGTCGAAACGGCAAACACTGTCACGGCGATGAGGAGGATGATGTCGATGATGAAGCACGATTTCAGATTTGCGCAGTAAACATCACATGCTTTTGTCTCCGTGAAGGGGAGGAAGTTATGGAGGTTGTCGTACGAACCGGCTGCGTAACCCAAAATGTTTCCGATAGCCATGAAGAAAGCGAAGAAACCATTAGAGAGGGCCATTTTCTTGTGGTCGCTACCGGAAAGATCAGCCAGAAAAGCTCTGCAAGGTCCTTGCAACATATTGTTAGCAACGTCGAGGACCCAGAAACCGACAACGAAAATGGCGACGGCGCGTGGCTTTGTCGACTTCGATAGATCGTCCCCAGCAGCATGACCGATGTCCGCAGCGAAGCCAATAAGGAAAACAGCAAGGGCGACGAAGGCTGCGCCGCCAATGATGAACGGACGGCGACGACCTATCCGTAAAGTGCACCGATCACTGTAGTAGCCAACAATGGGCTGAACCAATAAACCAGAAATGGGACCACAAAGCCAGATGAATGCCGCCCAAGTGTGGGGAACTCCTAATTGCTGAACGTAGGGAGTTAACAGCGAGAGCTGGAGAGCCCATCCGAACTGAACACCGGCTGCAATGGCAGAGACGACAATAATCTTGCCCAGAGAGCTTGAAGCCTGAATATCTGCCGGGACAACTGAACCATTCCCCATGTTAGATAATAGCTATGGCTGGAAATGAGCTATTTACTAGGATGTTTACAAAGAACGACTCCAATCCCAGAGAAAGCCAAGGATGGTTTCATGGGTTCGTTGAAGGGGAATTTATAGGAGAGAGGGAGAGGAAGATGACAGATACTCAAGGGAGGGCAGCCATTGTTATCAGCTAACAACATGATTGCCAGATGAAAATTGAGGATTCTATTTCTCCCAAAAATGGAGGAAGAAACGACGGAGACTACATAATTAGAGCAGACTCCATTAATTTAGCAAATATATTCAGTTATCAGAAGATCATCCAGCAAATCTTCTTCCTATCAGTTAACCGCCCTATTTTGTACTGAGAGAAAGCTAATTTCAACTGTTAATTGCACATTATCAATATGTAAAATATAAAGCGGTGCTTCAATGGATATGGCCATTCAGTTCTGTTCATCTCATTTAGTTCTTCGTTGTTTCCAAATTTAACATATCAATCTTTTTTGAGAGTTTACTAATTTTTCTCTATTCTTGAAGAACAGAGTAGCCTGACGAAATACAGGAGGTAGAACAGTGAGTGTTTGGCGTAATAAGAGGGAGAGAATAATATTGACATTTTGCAAAAACAAAAGGTTATTTCTCAAAAACAGTATATGGGATGGGAATGGAATTTTACATCGGAAACGTGTTAATATTAAAAATTAAACAGTATAGAAGAATTTCATGAATCTTCTGCGAAATTAAATTTACTATCGTCGCCTCTCTCCGCTTCTCCCATTTTTCATTTTGGCTTTTTCTCCTCTGCGAAATTTCTCCCTGTACATCTGTTTGGCGAAGTTTTAGCCCCCTTTTGGATCTTCTTCAGAACCTCCTCTATATCCTCTCCCATTCCCTTGGACGACGGGGTCTTGCCATTGTTGAAGGAGGCTATGGATTCAGTTCAAGCGCTTCCTCCTGCATCAAACCTCACTCCTTCAGTCGTCTCCTTTCTCAATTATAGACTAAATTCTGAAGAAAGTCTCGCTCTTGCTCCGACCCTCGTCTCAGAACTCGAAACCCAGTGTTCTTCCTTGGATCAATCCTTGATTGATCTTAATAGGAAGCTGGAATCAGCTCTTGGAGCTCACTCGTCATTCTCTGATCGAATTCATGGGCTTTTTGACAAAGTGTATCCCAAATTTATCGACTTTGAATCGTTCGCTCGTTCTCACAGACACGCGTCAGGTTTGTTCGTCGCTTTTTTTCTTTTCAATAATCGTTCTTACTCGATGAATTTTCTTGAATGTTGCGGATTTTCGCTGGATTTGAGTGTAGGCAGAGGTGGAGGGGTGGATAGGGCGGATAAGATGCTGGGGGAGGAGCTGCCTGCATTGGCAAATGAAGTGGCGAGAATGGAGACAGTTCGTATTTATGCAGGTGATTTGCTGATCACTGTCTCTGGGTTTCAAATGTGCTATCTGTTTGAGAAGATCATATCCATTTCAGTAAAATTGAAGTCCAATGATATTAATTTATTTAACTTTTTGTTTTTTTTTTTTGTAATTCAAAGATTGTTTGGCAGTGCATGCAACCGATCATCCTATCATTAGATAGTTTCTTTCTTCAAATATTTACATACCTGATTGGACGACAAAGATTTGATTGTAAGGATAAGTGATAGTCTAATTTGCCTACATATGAGTGGAAAATTTAGTTTTGAGTTTGTTGTGTTGATCTGCATAATAAAGATGTAGGTTGCATATTTTCCTTATCTCTTTTCAATCTTTGGGTATCTTTCAGAAACAGCAATGAAGCTTGATATGATGGTTGGAGATATTGAAGATGCTGTTTCTTCTGCTATTAACAAGAACCTGAGGAAGCATTCTACCTCACAGAATTCAGAAGTAAGAACCCTTTTTCCATTGATTAAATCAAAAGCTCCCTTGGCTATATATTTTTTCCACTTGTTTGTTGCTTGTGAATGCTTTATAAAATGGCTTTAAGTCACGATACTCCAGTAATGCTTAATAATCACAGGACTACTGGTCGCTTGCTATTAGAAACCTCAAACTGACGGAAGAATTGTTATCATCTGTATCAAAAGCAAATCCTCAGTGGACTCATCTTGTATCTGCAGTTGATCACAGAGTGGATAGAGCCTTAGCAATTTTGAGGCCTCAGGCTATTGCAAATCATCGTGCCCTTCTTGTTTCACTCGGATGGCCACCACCTCTTTCCAATATGTCTGTATCCGAACTGGGAAAAAAATCAGCTCAAGTTCCCAATCCTCTTTCCTCTATGCGAGGAGATCTCAAGCTGAAGTACTGTGAAAACTTTCTTGCATTGTGCAGCCTACAAGAACTGCAGAAGTCTAGAAAATCTAGACAGCTCGATGGATTTAATCAAGAAATTTCTTTGTACCAGCCCCTTTGGGCAATTGAAGAGCTTGTGACTCCGATTTCATTACTATGTCAATGCCATTTTTCAAAGTGGGATGATGAGCCAGAATTTATATTTGCTCTTGTTTACAAGATCACCAGGGAGTATGTAGAGTGTATTGATCAATTGTTGCAACCTATAGTTGATGAAGCAATGTTAGTCGGGTATAGTTGCAGAGAAGAATGGATTTCAGCCATGGTTTCCTCTTTATCGACATACTTGGCAAAAGAGATTTTCCCTAACTATGTTAGACAACTGGATGAGGAGGACAACACTGACATTGGACCAGAGGCAACTATTGCATGGCTCCATCTCATTGATTTGATGATATCATTTGATAAAAGAATCAAGAGTCTGGTAGAAGACTCTGGAATATTTTTTTCTTTACAGGAAGATAACGATCTACAGAGAATCTCTTGTATGTCTGTTTTTGGCGATCAACCTCAGTGGCTTGAATTGTGGGCACATATAGAATTTAGAGATGCCCAAAATAAGTTGAAAATCATTTCAGATGATGAGCGAAGTTGGACTGGTAAAGTTCAAGTTGCAGATCAGTCATCTACTCCCGAAAATTACAAGTCCCCAATGATTTCTAGTGTGTTTCTCAATCATCTGTCATCTCTTGTTGATCATTGTCGATCTTTGCCTAATGTCTCGTTAAGATCGAAGTTTCTCAGGTTGACTGGTGCACCTTTTATAACAAAATTTTTGGATTGTTTGCTTCTAAGATGCCAAGAAGCTGAAGGATTGACCGCCTTAACCAATGATGATGCTTTGATCAAAGTTTCAAACTCCATAAATGCTGCACGATACATCGAAACTACCTTGAGGGAATGGTGTGAGGACATATTTTTTCTAGAAATGGCCTTTGGTCAGGATCAGACCAAGAAATCAAACAACCTTGTTGATTATAGCGGATTGGTAGAAAATCAGGGAAAGGGTATTATTGACGAGGAGATTAGAAAGCTGGAGGAGTTTAGAATTGAATGGGTTGATAAAATATCTATGGTTGTTTTGAGGGGATTTGATGTGCAGTGTCTGGATTATATAAAGAATCGTAAGCAATGGCAGGAGAAGGTCGAAGAAGGTTGGACAGTATCCAAATCTTTCATTGGAGCTTTAGATTATTTGCAAGGTAAGATGGTAATTTTAGAAAAACATTTAAATGAGATAGAATTCGTTGGATTGTGGAGAAGTTTGGCACGTGGAGTTGATCGAATAGTTTTTAATGGTACCGTTTTGGGGAGTGTGAAGTTTCACGACAATGGCGTTGAGAGGTTCAGTGGCGATCTTGAGGTTTTGTTCGGGATTTTCAGAGGTTGGTGTTTAAGACCTCAAAGATTTTTTCCAAAAATGAGTGAGAGCTTAATGATCCTGAAAATGGGAAAGGAAGAAGTTGAGAAAATTATGGTGGGAGGTGAGAAATGGATGAAGGACAGGGGGATATCACATTTAACTGTAGCTGAGGCTGAAAAGATTGCCAAAAGCAGGGTATTTGCAATCTAAATGCGACTGTTCGGCAAAGAAATACAGCAGCTCCGATTTGAACCATCTGGTAGGAGAAGGAAAAGCAACAAATTTACCAAATATAACAGAAAGTAGAAGTTGGATTATGATTTTGTTTTTCTTCTATGTATTTGAGTTATGGTAGAAGTCTCAATGAATTAGGAGTATGAGTTTTAGAGGTTGCTTCTAGGAGGGAAGGCTTCGAAGCAGGAAATGGTGGCGAAGAAAGATGTGAAAATAATGTTTAACTTATATCTACTCAGTAGTACGTCTTCGTGTTTGTCTTCACGTGATTTGTAGTATTAAAATACATGATAACATAAGAGAATTTGAAAGATAAATAACATTAATGTATGTCAATGAATCAGCCATGTGATGACCTAGACTAACTAAATTTGGAAGTGAACATATTAAACCTCAAAGGCAGAAGATATTTTATTGAAGCATCAGCTAGCTGGAGTAAATTTAACTAACAAAAATTTCTTGAGTACTTTCTCTCGAACAAAGTGAAAATCAAGTTTGATTTGTTTAGATTTCTGAATGTAATTCAGGATTAGAGTCAAGGTACATTGCACTCAAATTGTCACAAAAATAAGAGGTATCATTGTGGACACAATACCCAATTTATCTAATAATGAATGGAGCCATGATACTTTCTTTGCGCCATGTGCTACACTGTCATACTCTGATTTGGTGCTGGAATGTGAAACTACTTTTTATCCAGCAAAGAACTTGAAATTAGATTATATCATAGAAAGATACAAAATCTACCTGTGCTTTTACGATCATCTGGACAAGAAGTTAAGTCCGCATCTGTATAACAGGTCAAATTACAGCTGTTAGAAGGCGGAAAAGAGATACCTAAAGATGAAGTAGCTTTAAGGTATCACAATATTCTCTTGACGGCTTGCCAATGAACGTCTGGGGTGCATGCATAAATTGAAAAACTTTGTTGACAGTAAAAGTAATATCTGGTCTAGTCAGACTACAGTATTGAAGGCCACCAACAATGTTACGATAGAGATAGCCATCACACAATGGTGTACCAGATTTTTGTGATAAGATGAATCCGGCAATCATGGGAATAGGAACCGACTTGTAAGATTCCATATTTGCTCGGTAAAATAATTCAGATATGTGTCTTGTGTAACACCTGAAAATTTATTATACACTTCCAATTTTCATCATAATTCTTCTTATCGGTTCTTTACCTTCTCAACTCACTCACTCACTCTCTCTCTCTCTCTCTCTCTCTCTCTCTCTCTCTCTCTCGTTTTCTCTCTAATCTTCCTCTTGTCTTATCGCCGCCTTACCTCTTGAAACCCACTCTTATGATTTGTTTTTTCACCCTCTTTTTTCTCCACGAAAACCTACCACTATTTCTCTCTCTAATGGCGGGTTCCACTTCCGATTCGAAGTCTTTAAATCCAAATGCCTACCCGTTTCTTAACCTTGTACCTCCTCTTCCACTAGTTTCTAACGTACCCATTTAGGTTCCGAGACCATCTGATGCAAACCTAAAATCAATATATTAGACCCAACATGAAATGCAAAAATTAAAGGGAATTATGTCTTTATTAATTCGAAAGAACAAGAAGAAGGAACTTGACCTCAATCGAAAGTTAGTGATGGAACTGAAGTTATCAAAAAAGTATCTAGACTCAAACCAAACTCGTTGGTTGAACCTAAGCTATCAAGTTCGATCTTTTCAATAATACACTTGAAGAAGATCAAGTTCTAATCCAAAGACTTAAGAAGAGAATTATAAGGATCTCACCTCAAAGCAAAAAGCTTCACAAAAATCAATTCATTCTCAAAAGTCCCTTAAATCTATTACAAGGCTCCTTTAAATAGACGAAGGTATAAATTTAATAAGGTAGTAACATAATTTAGAAACTAATAAAATACCATAATTAGATAATAGGAAAGTTGCTAAAATACAAGAAAATGAAAATTGATATTTGGAAAGTGGTGCAAGTTGGATGATGGCCGCGGAAATTAGGTTTAAGTACCGTAAGTCTCGAGTTTAATTCAACTTATGGGTCTAGCCCAATGATGTGGCACTTGTAAAAACTTGGACTAGAGTAGTGCCATGTTCAGTGACTATGTGGGAATTCTTTATTTTTTTGGACATCTCTTACGTTTTGGACTTCTTTTCCAATCCTTGTTTCTTCATCAATACTTAGTAATATTATGACTCGTTGCACATCTTGTGACGATTCCTTTTCTTAGATGCCTTTGATTAAAATTTGTAATCTTTTGTTTATTTTTTTTTCTTGATCTCGTTATTGGTTCTCCTATGTTCATCAATGGATCTTACCTCCCTATTATTTCTTGATTGTTCTTGGTCCTTTGACCACATCACCATCTTTTAAACTTTCTTCTTTTTCTTCGTAATTTTCTGCGTCGCTTTATGATCTCAATGTGTTCTGGTGGTTGGTGAATGAGTATTTCTACAATCTATCATCTGCAACCGGCGACTTATTTGTTGTATAATCAACCTAATGCAAGAGGCGAACATATTCAAGAGGTGTCTGTTCGTAAGAGAAAGTTTGGCTGTGGTTTGACTTGTTAGAGGAGAAGTAGGTTGGCTCGCGAACTTGGCATGTCGAGCCAACGAGTGTTGGCCTGCTCGTTTGGGAACCGTCTGGCTCAGCCCTGGGTGGGCTCGGCCTGCCTCATGGGACCAGGTTAGGCTCGGCTCGCCAGCCTGCCCGTTAAACATTTCTACTCGAGAGCAGACTCAGGTTGAAATTTTTTCAGCCTGACTCATTAGGCTCGTTAGACTCGGCTTGTTTAACTCATTAGGCTAGATGAGCCAGACTACTTCTGGGTCGACTCGGTTCGTTTGTCATCTCTAATTGCTTGCAAGACAGGTTTGTTGCAGTGTGATAGACCTATTATATGTTTAGATGATTGTCATCTAATGAGCTCATGTCTCAGCCAATTACTGACGACCGTCAGCATTGATTGCAATAATGGAATATATCTTATTACTATTGCAAATGTGAACTGCTGGACGTGGTTTTTAAAATTATTAAAAAAACATTAAACACTTAATTGGAATACAGATAAACATTTATTTTGGATAGATAAAAAGTATAATGCATTTTCGATTGTTCTTTCAAGTATTGAGGCGTTGTGGTAATTATATTAGTTGATGTTAACTATGTTGTTCTTTCAAATATCAGAAGTTGTTATCCACTATGCAACAAGAATTACCGTCAGCTGAACACCGCTGTTACCTCCAGCGTATGTATGCAAATTTCAAAACTCAATTTTGGGGTAGAGTATACAGAGATGCAATGTGAAATGCGGTCAGGACAACCATAACTTTTCATTTAGAAAGAGAAATAAGGAGTTTATATCAGATTAACCTGGATGCCCACGCATATATTCAAGACACATACCTTAGATATTGGTCTAGTCATATATTTTCTTTGATTCACAAGTGTGAATTGGAATTAAATAATTTATGAGTAATTCAATGTAGTTCTACTACATGTACAGACAAATTGATTCTAATCAAGTTCAAGATGATCCGAAAGTGCCCGATGACTAGGATTGTGAAAAGATAAGAGAAGTTGACATTGTCAACTGACATGTTGTATCATCAGATAAGAAAAAAGCTTGTGAAGCTAGAACGTAGAGCTCAAAATTTGAGTTCTATGTTTGCGGGAGCTGCACGATTTGAGGTCAGCAACTACAACGAACAATATGTTGTCGACATGAATATTTGTGTGTGCAACTGTTACTGGTGGAATCTTATTGGAATCTTAAGTGTCCATTTCATTCCCTGCATTCATTTCATAAGACTATCAATAGAAAATTATGCTCATCGATATTATCACCGAGGAACTTATCTGTAGATGTACTGAAATTTCATTCATCTCATTAGCGGACAACACATGTGGCTGGCCGTACAAAATATGAATCAAATCTTTCCGCCCAAAAGAAAAAGCCAACTTAGTAAGCTGAAGAAGAAAAGAGTACGAGATGCTGACGAGCCTTCAAGTTTGACAATTACTAAGAAGAACTCAACAATGTTGTGTGATAGATGTCGGCGTCAAGGGCATAATAGTTGCACTTGTTCTGACAAGGGATCCACTTTAGGCACTGCGTCTGCTTCTGTTTCTGCTTCGCAAGACACATATATAGGTTTCCGCACATTTGACGGGACGCATGTACATTTCAACACATTTCGCTCATAAACCCACTGTCATTGTTTTTTAATATAGTTTTCATTTTATTCAAGAATCTTCTACACATGACTATGGACGAAGAAATGTTTGACTATTCAGGCTGTAATTTATGTATTTATTAAAATGTGTAATGTATGTATTTATTGTAATGTGTAATTTATGAATTTATTATAATCAGTAATGTATATATTTATGTATGTATTATAATGTGAAATTTAGTGAGATGAAGTAGAAAAACGAGGCACCGTTTTCTTTGTTTTATGACTCCCCCATAACTAGTTTCAAATAATTCATGCATATTCAAATCACAATTTTATAACTAACAGTCAGTTTTAGATAAACCAAAGTACAAACACAAAGTAAAATTCAATTATACATCACATAGCATAAACGAACTACAAAGCATAAAGTATATTACAATCATACTACTCATAGCATAAACTAAATTACAAACATAAAGTAAAGTACATAAAATGAAATACAAAACATAAACTAAACTATGGTGGGAGATCGGGGTGGTTATCCTCCACCATCCAATCTACGAGGGTTTGTCTAAGATCTCTCTGGGACCTCATTAACTCTTTGTGGGACTCCATCAGCTGTCTCTGGTACCCCCATCAGCTCTCTGTGTGTCATTGTGAGCTTCTCGACTGTGCCTACGAAGAATTCCATTCTCTATTCATCATGTCCCACCTACTATTAGTCTAGAGGGACAATAGCCGAGCGGGGGCGTCCTCCATAAGAACGTCTGCAGTGGTAGAGGTCCGCTGATCTCCCCAAGTCTGATCTCTCTTGAACACCCAAGTCCTGTCGACTTCAACTAGTCTCATCTGAATCAAATTAAGTCTATCAAATACATCGATTGGTCTCTATGCTCTCAACAACTCTCCAGTCGGTAGCTCAATCCGAGCTTGCTCGACGATCTTCTGTATCAATGTTCCGTAGGGTAGATTCTTGTTGCATGTCCGACTGATATCATGCATGTGACCTAAAATCACGAAGCTAGGGTAGAACATCTTTCTATTGTACAGTTTCTCAATCACATAAAGATCTATGTAACTCACGAGATCTCTATGTTCGTCCCGCGGTATGATGATATGGGTTATCAAATTGTGAATAACTCAAGCTCTAACGTTCAGATCCTTTGATTTTGGCTTCACGAACCCGGCATTGTCAGAATTGTGATGAATTTTCCTAAGAAACTCTAGTCACTCGGGTGATCTGAAAAAATCGCAGTTTCAGGAAGCGTGGTAGTATTTCTCCACATTGGGCCCTTCGCCAGCAAACCCGAGCACTTCATTAATTGTCTGTAGATGCATGACAAGCTCCGTACCAAGGATACACATCTTTAATCATCCTGCCCTCCCGATAGTGGTCAAGTTCGCATAAAACAAACGAATAATACGCTCATTGCTATCGCCCCTTAAGTTGTACATCCCATGTAGAGCGATTCTGTCGAACAACTCATTGATCTTCAACGACTCTCAACCTAAGAAGTTGATAGTTTTCGAATGAATAATCGAGCAGTTTGACATATCTCGCTCAAACTGCTCTTCACATACATGATTTCTAAATTCCATCGACACATACCCAATTGACGGTCGTCCTCTTGAGCCGGTGCTTAGTTTGTTGGACCAATCTGGGAGCCATTTGAGGAAATTTTGAAGATTGAGGTTGAATTGGGAATTTGGAAATTTTGAGGTTTTAGAGCTTAAGAAAAAAGTGAAGTTTTCAGCAGCCGGAGATGAGAATAGGGAGTCATTTCCTTACATAGAGTTGATAATCGACTTCCCAATCTGGAGTGGTGATCCCCCATTCTCAGCCTTAATTTTGAGAACAGAGGGTCACCACCCTAGATCGGCCCCCGATCTCAAACATCGAGTTTGAATATAGGGGTGCTGATCCGAGGCGGTGACCTCCCGTTCTCATGGGTCAGTTTTATAACGGGGGGTCGATCCAGAGTGATGACCTCCGTTCTAAAATCACTTGCAGTGCACATGGAATAGGGAGTCTCTACTCCCCATTTCGACCCCTCTGTCAAATTTGTCCAGTGCTATGTATGCACTGGATAGATCGGGGAGCCGATCTAAAATGATTGGCCCCCTATCTCGGCTTAAAATTGAGATCGAGGGGTGATGACTCTCGTCCAGGGTTTAATTTGTACATTTTTCAATAGTTTAAAATTTTAGTTATTAAAATTTTAATTTAAGGGTTAATTAAAATTAAACTCATATTTTGAAATTTAATTTAGTTTTAACCCTAAATAAATAAATAAATGATCGTGTCGATGGTGAGCAGTCCACTAGATGCAACGTTCGGGGGCAAAAACTCAACGACATTGGTGATAGGCGACCAGCAGCGGCAGTATGCGCAGAGTTGGCGCTTACTATTTTCTTCTGAAAACACAGTGGCAACCCAGCTCCTCCTTGATAATGGAAGGGCATTAACAAAGAAGACTATGAGACACTGTTCTACCTCCTGCACTCCTATCTTTTCTTAATCATATTTTAATTTTTATAAAATTTCTCGTAATTATTTCATTTTTAATTGAAGTTTTAGCCTATTTTGCCATTAAATTTCACAAAAAAATTAACGGTATTAACATTTTTCTCCAACCAATTTTTCATGCAATAAATATGTACTAAAAATTTTAAATGAATTAAATATCGTTTATAATTTTTTTTTAAATTGATGGATAAAATTAAAAAAAAAAATTTGAAATTCTCACGTGCACTTAACGTGAGTGTTGATGAAAAGATTAAAAAAGTCAACGCCGATAACGAAATTATAATACAAGATTATGTTTGCTTACTTTTTAGCAGAGGTGGCTAATTGAAATTACGGGTATAGTACAAGATTAAAATCGATAGTTTTTTTAATAAATATATACAAATATTGAATTACAAATTAAATCTAGAAAAATATTAAATTTTGCAAATTGAGAAGTAGAAGATAAAACTAACTAGATTTAGAAAAGGAAAACAAGAACAAATTAAAGAGATTAAATCAAATTTAAAAAAATATTTCCTGAGTCTTCTAAATCTTAGCATTCCGACCTGCAGAAGGAGAACATAACCTATAAATATAGCTCTCAGGGTTCTCTTCATTCTTCACCAGCTCTCTCTCTCTCTCTCTCTCTCTCTCTCTCTCTCTCTCTCTCCCCCTCCTCCCATCACACCATCCTCCTCCTAGCAGCTTTCTGAGTTTGCTATCCCTTAGCTAACATGGAGAATGGTTCAGTGGTACTGGCTGATAGTCCACCTTCGACTCCTCTCAGTAAGATTATTATGGTCTCCGCCATTGCGGCTGGTGTTCAATTTGGATGGGCTCTCCAACTCTCGCTCTTAACTCCCTACGTTCAGCAATTAGGAGTTCCCCACATTTGGACGTCATTCATCTGGCTCTGCGGTCCAATTTCTGGTTTATTAGTTCAGCCAATCGTTGGCTACTACAGTGATCGGTGCACCTCCCGGATAGGTCGTCGCCGCCCGTTCATTATTGGCGGCGCGTTCTTCGTCGCCCTCTCTGTTTTCCTTATTGGCTTTGCTGCCGATATCGGTCATGCTCTTGGCGACGATCTATTGAAGTCCATGAAGCCGCGCGCCGTCGCCATTTTCGTTGTTGGTTCTTGGATCCTCGACGTTGCTAACAATATGTTGCAAGGACCATGTAGAGCTTTTCTGGCTGATCTTTCAGGTAACGACCACAGGAAAGTGAGACTCTCTAATGGCTTCTTCGCTTTCTTCATGGCCATCGGAAATTTTTTGGGTTACGGTGCTGGTTCATATGGCGGCCTCCACAAGTTCCTCCCCTTCACCGAGACAAAAGCCTGCGACGTTAACTGTGCGAATCTAAAAACGTGCTTCATCATCGAAATCCTTCTCCTCGTCATCGTGACTGTGTTCGCCGTTTCAACAGTGAGCGAGATTCCGTTCGTTAAGAAAAAGGACATCGAGAAATCAGAACTGTTCTTCAAGCAATTGTGGACGGCGTTCAAGCAGCTTTCTAGACCCATGTGGATTCTCTTCCTCGTGACTGCTTTCAACTGGATCGCTTGGTTCTCGTTCCTGTTGTATGACACAGACTGGATGGGTTTGGATGTGTACGGAGGAAAGCCGACGGGGACGGCGCAAGAAGTGAGGATTTATGATATGGGTGTGCGAGCTGGGGCTCTAGGTTTGGTGATTAACTCCATTGTTTTGGCTTTTGCATCGCTCGCCGTCGAGCCCATTAGTCGGGCTTTGAAGGGTGCGAAGAACTGGTGGGGATTCGTTAACTTAATCCTAGCCATCTCCATGTGTATGACTGTGATTGTGACTAAGGCCGCCGAGCAATGGAGGTCGACCAATGGCCTCCACCCTCCACCCTCTCATATTAAAGCTGGAGCATTCACCATCTTTGCCATTCTAGGCATTCCTCTTTCGGTTAGTTTCTTTACATCTTCTGCCATATTTTTCCTAGATATTCTCCCGTCCATGGTAAGATTAAACTACAAATATCATCTTCAAATAATTTCTAAGAAACACGGTGCAACAGGTGAATTACAGTGTTCCATGGGCTCTCGCATCCATCTACTCCGAGAGTTGCGGCGCTGGCCAAGGTTAAATCAAATCTCACGATCATCGTCAATTTCGTTGCTTTCTTCTTCTCTTTGTATTAAAATTTTCTTGCCATTTTCTTATTGCACAGGGCTTTCTGTGGGACTGCTGAACTTGGTCGTCGTCATCCCACAGGTAAACTCTAAACTCTCGCTCTTAAATATATATTGGCATATTTCATCCCATATGTAACCAAAATAAATAAATAAATAGATGATCGTGTCGATGGTGAGCGGTCCACTAGATGCAGCGTTCGGGGGTGGAAACTCAGCGGCATTTGTGATGGGCGGCATAGCAGCGGCAGTAAGCGCGGTGTTGGCATTGACTATTCTTCCGAAAACACAGAGGCAATCCAGCTCCTCGTAGATCATGGGAGGACACTAACAAAGAAGACTATGGGACGCACTGTGCTCTACCTCCTACGCTCCTATCTTTTGCTGATCTTAGTTTTAATTTTTATTAAATTTCTCGTATTTGTTTCATTTTTAGTTGAAGTTTTAGTCTATTTTGTCATTAAATTTCACACGAAAATTAGCGCTATTAATATTTTTCTCCACGCAATTTCACGTATATTTTTTGACTAATTCTCAGAGAAGTCTATCTTTAAAAAAAAAAAAAACAAGTAATTACGCTCCTTATCAATAATGGCCAACACAAGTCACATAAACCACCACGACTTTTATTTTGGGGAGGTTGTCTCGTGGAAATGTTTCAACCAGTAGGTTTGGATTTACTTATCTCGTGTTTCTGGTTTATAATAATGTTATTTTACACTGTCAAATATTAATTAATACAATTAATAATTATTTATAATTTATTACTTGAATAAATTCATTTGGTATTGGGAGTGTAGAGTTTCGATCAGGAAATCTGATTACTACTGGAATCATAATACCATCTCGGTTAATCACTACACGAGTCACTTAAAATTTATACATATTATTCACTTGGAAGAGCTACAACAACTGTATTTTGTAGTGGAGAAAACAGAAGATATAAGTAAGAAACTAAAATGGCAGCAATTGTGATATCAGGTTCTAAATGAAAGAAGGATATAACCAAATCAACAAACAGAGTTCACCTATTGAGAATTTCCTTGTCTTCAACAAAATCGAATAGTCGGAATGCAGGTCAATTTTCACCAGCCGAATTTCTGCAACAAGTTCTTGGTTCTTTTCCTCATTCGAGTAAAAACTATAACAATGCAAGCAAGGGCCCAAGGGGGGATGCTTCCACCCATTATGTTTAGTTTCTTCAGCCAATCTGGAGATTCCTTTAAAACCACTGCTATCAAAATGGTTATCATGGCCACCCCAAACAGTATCTTTGTCACGGGATTGATCATCGAATCCTGTTCATAACACACGAACAAACGTATTTTTAAACATGAGTAATTTTCTAAATTTGACGAATATATTTTACTTTCTCACTTCTCCATGAATTTTTGGCTGTAGAGTCAAAAGCTAACCAATACAAAGCAACTGGAAACAAAATAGTGCCCCCATTGAAGTGAACTTATAAGAGCTCAGCGACATGAATTTTTATAAGTTCACTTCACTGTAATAAGCCTCACAATGTAAAGACGGCAAAGCCAATCAACGACCTTTACATGATTGTAAATCTGATAAATAAAGAAACTACAGAACAGGAGAACTACCGTTGTCAAGGCTCATTAATTAGATAGTTCTTTTACAGAAGAAAAAATTCATTTTAGTAATAAGTAAGAAAATTTGTCCATGAAATAAATCACCACACCCATTTCTCAAGCAAAGCCACGTTTCTAGCAAGATTATTTCCTAATATCATCACTCTCCAGGTCTAAGAAAAGACGGTCACCATTAAAAGGGAGCATATGTAGATTAATGAAAAATTTCTCACCATACCCACAGAAAAGCAAGGAATCAACATCAATATTCGTACTCATAGGATCAGACATTTAAATTAATTTTGAGCCCTGACAGAGAGCCAAAAATCTTAACTGAGTAAAAATGATAATATAACTTAATTTCGCCAACCTCAGAAGATTTTTTAGGTTATTCCAACCATAAAAAACATTTTTACATGATTCCAACTCCAATAAATTTCTTGATTATAGGAAAAGAAGATCAGATTTTATAATTCTATGAAAATAAGAGCAGTAAGACTAATTTATGGTACATGACATATGTTGGAATGGTAGCATGTTGCGTGGCATGTTGAAGCTAACTGAATGAATCGATTTTCTGCATAAACCAAGTATTCAACAAAGGCTATACGAGTATTATGTCAAAGGCATTCATATCTAATCCCCCACACTGAAGAGCTAAGATTGAACTTGAATGTCTACAATCTGAACATACTTTGATTGAATGTCAAGAAGTAAATATATTAATACAGTCATCTAGAAACTGTATTTCACAATTTTTTACAACTTCAACGATTTGAATATTTTGATAAGCAGAAAATAAAAATTACTGAATCATTTTCAAGGAGATTAGCGATCCGTAGATACTCTGAAGTTTATCTGAGTTTATCACAGCTCGTAAACGTTCAATTTACTCTACTTTCGACTCTTCTTTTCTCGGTTTCTCAGCAACCAAACAATAAATTTAAACAAAAGCCATTGAGTTAAAAACCAATTCAACATACAGGATCAAAGGCTTGGAAACGAGATACCTTGGGCTCCCCGTCAACGTAAATCACCGATCCATCTCTATAAGTCAACATAGACCTTCCATTCTTTGGATTGAAGCGGATAGGGACCCCACGACCCGATCCGACATTGAATGCGCACAACGACTTGAATCCGTATTTTTCAAGAATTTCTCTAACCTCTAGCTGGTCTTGCTCCCAACCTCCCAAGCTGGACTTGAACACTGCGATCGGACCTTTACCTTGTCGATACAAATGGACCTCCACCTCCGGAACTTTGGTACTGACATTTTTTCTCTCAGGAATAAGAGGTGAATCCTCGGAATTCAGATCAGTTTCCTCGATTTCTCTGACGACGCTCTCTGTGTTCTCCATCTGGGTTGAAGCCTTACGGTGGCTGTCGTGCTTCCAGCTACACTTTAGGTATGAAAATTCTTAAAATTAGCAGTTTGTTAAACCAAAATAACACCTTTTGTATTTTGAAAAATATACTTTTTCATTTTTATTGAACCAAGCGTTTTGAAATATTGATAATTTTTTTCTATGACAAATTAATTTTAAATTATTTTTCGTTAATAAATTTATTTTTTTAGTTTAATTTTCTTTTTAAATTGACACATGACCAACACGTGTAAAAAAATTGAATTTTAAATTTTAAAACTACGTCATTTCAACTTCTAGCCGTCTTTTATTTTTATTTGACTATTTATAACTTGTTTACTTGTTTATAGAAATTGTCGACTTAAATGTAGTTTTTAAACTAAAGTCCATATTTAGACAATCCATAAATCCGCTCTCGATACACTTTTATCACTTTTTCATTTTCAAATGTCTGTGTTTAATTTCAAACATCCAAACTCGAGAGCTTTTTCCTACCTTATCATTCGTCCTTGGTCCTTTGTTTGAAATTGTCCACCCTCATGCAGACCTCATGTGTTATTCGAACAACACACAAAAGGAGGAGGTCACTATAATACCAACTTAGATCATTCATTTTTGCGAACTCTCTCTCAATCTTGATCATTACGAAAGAGCAAAGCATGTAAACGCTACACCTGTTTTTTTCATTGTTTTTTAATTCAACAAGTTTATAAATCCAAATTACATCCAGCTATTTTTTCCGATTCGTGCGCTCTCCGTGCTCTCTCCCTCTCTATGCATAAAAACTTGAACAAGAAAAAGTTAAAATTAACGATTTTTTACTTTTGAAATTTAAATTGTTGGCGGTTTGATAGGACGAATCTTGAATTGTGGAAAAATGAAGTACAAAATATTAGTTGTAGTTGCCCTCAAATGTTATGGAGGTCTAAATTGATAATTATTAGATATTATTTAAAACAAAATTAAATTATTAAAGATTTTCATGAAAAACTAGAATTTCGGGTGGGAGGAGGATGGAATCCAAAATAACCTTAGGTAAGTGCAAGGAGTTAATGCGACGGAACCAGACGATGCTGTTGGATTGACGCTGCCAAACAGAGGATTGGTAACAGCAAAATCAAAGGGAAGTCAGCAAGCAATCGACCATGTCGGCGGAAACGAGTGAAACTTGTATACCTGATGCAGGCTTAATTCTCAGTTTACAGTCCCAACTGCGTTCTCTTCGGAGCAGAATTCAGGTAGGTAATCCTTCTTCTTGTTTAAAATTATTTGTGAAGAAATTTGAACTGATTGCGTTATCTTCTTTTCTTTTTTATCTATTACGGCTGCAGGAGCTAGAGGCCGAGAATAAAAACCTTTCATCTCAACTGTCAAGTTGTTCCTGCTTAAAGGTTCGTTGTGATTGTATTTGCATCCGACACTCTTAATTCTTCTTTACTTTTTGTGGATTGCGTTCTTATCGCTTTATGTTGTGGCACGCCTTATCTCCTCGTGATGTAGAATGATGGGAGAAGCAGACTTTGTGAGTAACATTATGTGTAAAATGAAGGAAGTGTTTGGCATTATGATGATTGTATTTGTAGTTGGGTTATGATGGACATGAAATTATGT
Organism: Begonia peltatifolia; assembly: GCA_022433055.1. Classification (NCBI taxonomy): domain Eukaryota; kingdom Viridiplantae; phylum Streptophyta; class Magnoliopsida; order Cucurbitales; family Begoniaceae; genus Begonia; species Begonia peltatifolia. Next base: position 3,876,957 of record CM039530.1, read on the forward strand.
TGCAGAGAGAGAAGGACGTTGAAGGTTACAATGGTTACGCTGATGAAAGTAGCAAAATGAAAACCCAAAGCAAGAAGATTAAAGGGAAGAGCGTGGTTGAGAAAAATCCAGGTTTCTTCCTGTTCTTTGCAAGAAAGTATACTTCAATAATAGTTTTCTTCTTTATTTTCCTACAAGCTTATCCACCAAAACGATGAATATATACTCTCCAAACGTCCTCAATAAAATCGAATGATAAAATCGTTTAATTTATATATTTACAAACAATGGGGAGGCAAGGAAAAGAAAGATTGAATGTATCCTTCAAAGTTGACTTGTTAAGGAGAGTGCTCAAATGCTTTGAAGCCCACATGCCAAGCCTTATCCAAGCGATGTGGTACACAATTAGGATCATATAAATTGACCCCTCTCTTGGAATCAACATACATGTTGATCATATTTTCCCAACTTGTTTATCTCCCAAATCTAGTCTTTTGAGGGTAGTAGCTATCCTTAGGTGGCCTAATTTATAATAAGCCATCTCCTATGCATGCTTACTATGATATATCTTTACTCTCAAATTGGGAAGAGCTCACCCTTAAAAATTGGTTGCAATGAAGGGTGACTAAGTGATGATAAGTCGACATACCAAACCTTAACTAAGCAATATGGAATTCAATTGCATTATCCAAAATGTCTCTAACACCTTATTTAGGTTTGGCATTCAACAAACCCCCATTAGGTAACGAGTTTGTTGCTACAATAAAGAGGTTTGGGATGTGTGAAAGAGAAAGAGAGGCCAGGCCTTTTTCCCCACGACTTTTTTGGTGTCTGGAAGGAGTATCGCGATATTTTATTGGAAGACATGTAATACTGAGGGCTTGAGAGGTTCTTTTTGTATCTGTTTGTTTTTGTGGGAAAAAAAGGGCTTATTGTTTTTGGCATCCTTAGTCTTTGGCGGCATTGAGCATTTTTGTTGTTTGCTTCTTTTGGAATTTTTTATTCATGTATACTTATATTTCATTGAAAAAATTTCGGTATTACAAAAAAGAGAAATAATGTAACCCTTATCAAGTGGTAAAACTTAGTGAACAAGTTACTTTTATGACAAGGTTGATGTTAGTGTCTACTGGATCATTCTTCCTGAATTGAATGCGTGATTCTAATTGTGGTCCATCCTCTCCCTGCAAATTTACTATAAAATGCGAGCTAAAGTCAATGTGCTCATGATGGTGTAAAAGATACTTGTATAAGGATCTGTGGAGAGGCTGCTTGCAAATGATGAGACTCTTGAAGTTGCTCAGTTGGGAATTGAGGTTGTTGTGGACATTGATTTTGAAAAGTTTTGGATTGTAACAATCCTTATCTCGTCATGCATTGCTAGTGAATTCATGACTTGTGGGATTATAAGGACTTGGACAACCTTGTATTACAGTTTGTTAGAGATTTTTCTAGGTGCATGAACAACAGTGAACCATGTCGAAAAATAGTTTTATTTCGCAGCTAAAAATCATTAGTATCTTATTATTTATTTTTTTTATGATGTTCTATGTGATGATCAAATTTTATTTCAGTACATATGTCCAAAAGTAATTTATTATGAAAACCCATCTGTGTGGTTTTTATCCATTGATTTTCTGGAGCCCATCATAAATTACGTTTCATTCAAATGAAACAGAATACCTGGATTATGCTCTCATCAATTTTTCTTGATAAGAGTGCTCAACAAACTGTTTCTATCTCACTTGTTTTGTTTCAAAGTTAGTTTGATGCTACACAGGCTATAATGTGATGACAGGGAGTCACTATTCAAAGAGATACGTTGCGCTAAAAGTTATGTATTTTGGGCAAAGGTATAATGTGTAGCCACAATTGAATGCTCGTTTTCCTCTAATTCAAAGGCATCAACTGTACAAATAAGCTTGTTTATAAAAGTTTTGCCAAAGGAATACTAAATGATAAGTAATTAATGACCTTTATAAGAAAACTATAATCTTAGAAGAATGAGATATCATGATTTGTGTATGGCTTATCTGTTCTTGTTTGCTCTAATACCTTTTTGGTTGTGATGCATTAGTGAAAATAAAAAAACATGACCTAGTGTGGCTAGATGGGCTAGCAAAGTGCAGTGTTCGGTTTGTAAAGTTGTTTTCTTCTTGATAGCAATTTAAAAAGCTTTAGTTAGCTCACTGCATCTAATATTTTTGTTAGAGAGTGCCTGAGTTTGTTGATGATTAAAATAAGTTGGTAGTTTTTTAGCCGCAATTCCATGAAAAAAGTTTGGTTAGATGGCAATTTCTTTGCTTTTTTTGTTAAAAAAATGAGTTTGCAGAATGCTCCTATTTTAATCAGCAAAATGTCAGACTAATTGAATAATATTCTTATTTTCGTTACTTAATTTAAATGATTTTATGGTACATATACAGGACAAACTACCTTAGGAAAATTTTACAATAGAAAGTTTGACTGAGATACTCTTGTTGACGTGGTAATATTTTTACGTGGTAATATTTTTCTTAGTGGACCGAATAAGGATTCCTTGTTTTGGAAAGTTCTTAAATTCATTTTCCAAAATCAGTGTCTTTAATTTTGTTATGTTGATGGCAGGATTTTGACGATGCTCTTCAACAACTCTTAATTAAGGACAACAACAAAACAACATCCATGATAATGAAAATACATTTTCCAAAAGCTTTCAAAATTATTTTTTTCACACATGAAATACCTAATGACACGAAGTGTATCTGATATATTTATTGTCTTTATAATCATTGTATTTACACATCATATATGATATATCACATTATTGGTAATAATATTGTAGTGTCTTCCAGTGACAGTGCTCTCAGTATAAAATTGTCCGCTTTGAGATAGAGGTCGCACAAATTTGTTATTAAAATTAGTTCAAAACATGTTGTACTAGGTAGAGAAGAGAACCCTATTTATAAACTACCTATTTTTTACTATCCCAATGTGAGATTGTACACTCCCACTAGTATGGATTGGATCCCTGCACTGGGCAGACTGTCACAAATATTTAGACATTGTTCTTAAAACCATTTGTTTGATTTTTTTGGTGTCATGAAACCTACTATTAGAACTATTTAATCATTCACCGGTGGTGGATGGTAAAGTAAAAATTGCCTGTAAGATGACATTTTGATTGGTCGCTTTTTCCTTGGAATCATCAATTTGTTACAGTGTTACTATATGATTGGCATTTTGTATTGGAAACTTCAAATATGTTTCTGACTGTTTGTTGTATAGGTTCTATGGTTTTGGGTCAGAGGCACAATTGGAACCAACAGTAGAGGTGTGGTTTTGATTTTCAGATTCTTGTCAATTTAGGATATGATAGAGTAATTGGCAAAATACAAGTGTACCTGAATTATCCTGTAGTCTGAATTTTTTAGAGCTCTTGAGAAGGCAAGACTTCTAATTGGTGACAAGAAGGAATCTTTCTATTCAAGATGTGGTAGAACGGACAAAGGTGTTTCATCTATGGGGCAGGTAAGTTTATAGGAGAAGAGACATTTACATTGTTGTGATGGTATTCTTTGTTCATTTTTGTAGTTTGATAAGTCACCGAAGATTTTTATTGAATTAGTCATGTAGGATTGAGAAATTTGTATACCTTCTTTTATTTGGTATGCCATTTCTCTTGAAAATGGATCATTCATGGTCAATAGTTAGTTATATAGACCACATAAAATTTAAATACTCATTTCTTATTGTTGACAAATAAACTTTTAGTAGAATATTGGAGGTTTTGGGTCCCAATATTTTCCTCGCATCGATACATGATTGTTTAAATAGGATAGTAGTGTAAATTGATATATTTTTTAGTTTCCTCTAGATATTTGTTTTCAATGTCGTAGAATTTTTTTACATGAGAAATAGAAATTTGCATGAAAGAAAGAATATAGTAAAAAAAAGAGGAATTAACACGAGGAGAAGTGAAAAGAATGATAAAAAGGTAATCTCTATCCAACTAGAGAGCATGTACTAAAATATCGTTGTTGCAATTGCAACTCAAGCTTTTTGTTGGTTCGATTGAGGTCTCAAATGTTTTTAGATAAATGAACAAAGAACACTTTTTCGGGAAAGCTTTACTTTTGATTTCCATTGTTCATTTTCATTTTTTTTTTGTATTATATGATTGATAAAATATATCTTTATGTTATTAATGCTTGTGATGTAAAATCGTTTTCTTATATATGCATTGTTCAGACATTAGTTGTTTGTGACAGGTAGTTGCTCTATTTTTACGATCTAACCTCAAGGATAGGGATGCACTCAATGAAAATTGCAACCAATATTTTGAAGAGCAATATGGTTAGTGAACTTATTAAAACTTCTTTTATCTGTTTCAGATCTTTTTTATTAGCATGGGGCAGAAATTGGAGCTTCAGGTCATTCTTTATCACTTGTAATACAAAGTTGGAATGGGCACATTGTGATAGAAAAAAACCCTAGTGGTATTTTCAACTTGTCTCAATCATTTTTTGTGCAAAGTTGGAAGTCTCTTGACCTTAGTAGTATTTTCAATTTATCCAAATGCATTAGAAAAGTAAGAGATTGTCATATAGATTATTTCTTAAATAAATTATTTTTTTTCTTTTCTCTGTATACTTTTTGTGTATATGTTGTAAATTGATTATAATTATTCAATAAGAAAATGCAAAGAGAAATTATTTTCGTAATTTTTTTATGCTGTCAGAGCACAAGTCTCACCCTTAAACCGTACTCTAGCCGTGCCCATTCCCAAGACTGCCATGGCCATCGATCATAGCAGTTCCACAGCCAACAATATTTCATATTCTCTCACCTCAAATCCGGCCTTCAATACAAAATTTGAAATGTTAGGTAGTTCAGTGTCATCATCTATAGCCATTATAAATCATAAACTTAATGAACAAAATTTTTTACAGTAGTCACAATCTGTGAAGATGTTCATGTGGCAGAGGAAAAAAAGATTTATTGACTAGAGAGGTGTCGCTCCCAACGAAGGAAGATCAGAAATTCAAGAAGTGGAAGGTCGAGAATCATCTCATTATGTCTTGGCTCATAAACCCGATGATAGTCGACGTTGGGGAGGGAAGCCCTTCTTACATCAGCATATCTTATCAATAGAAAGTCTTCTAGTATACTCAAATTTCAAACCTCTCGTCAAGTGTTCATTAATTTTTTTCCTCATTAAATTTTTTCTTCATGCTCAAGTTCTTCTTCTGATTTTTCTCTCATAACATTTGGGTGTTCTTCCTTTATCTATATTCATCCACAAAATAGAAGTAAACTTGACTCAAAGGCAATCAAGTGTGTATTTATTGGATACTCTACAAATAAAAAGGGTACAAGTGTTATTGTCTTACAATCAAGAAAACTATTGCACCTATGGATGTCACTTTCTCTTAACAAAGTTGTTGCGAAAAATATTGCAGACGCAAGTGAACGTGTCACGCAAGTGAACGTGTCACACAAGTAATATAGTATGTAAATACGAGTTGATCTCACGAAAACTATTATTATTGATTATCAAACGAATTAATTCCAATTTACTATGAATAATGATTTCAGTGGATTTTTGGTTTAAATGTAAAATAAACAATGACAATGAATTAAATAACAAAAATTTAAATGATTTTTAGAAATATTATAGAAAAGATCTAGGGTTTTCGATTTCACCTAAATTAATTTTTTTAAATTTTTCTAATTCAATTCATTAAAATCTATTCCTATGTGTTGATGACAATTTCACGAATATATTTATCAACCTCTCTCAAGTACTGACGAACTTATTCAATTAATGGATTTTTACCTCCCGATCTCAAATCTTAAAAATTAACTGAATACTTTACGAATAAGAAATTATAACATCACATGAACGCATTAGCTATCCCTAGTCTAACATCATTTTCATGGTAAATTAACCAATGCATAATTATTTATCTCCTTCCGGTCTCAAAATAACCCTACGAACATGTTATTATTGATCAGACAATCGCAAGCATTAAGAACAAAATAAATTACTCGATACAATATCGGGATAGAAAATTAAGAAATTGAATTAAAAGAAAATTAAATGATCATAATTCGGCTACATCGTAGCCCTAGAAAATAAAATTAATTCATGCTAAAGTAAAAAAAGACAACGAGAATAATAAAGATAATTATAATTCAAAAGAGAAAGAGAAAGAAAAACTATGCTGAAATCTAGTTCTTGAAGCTCTCGCTTTGTTTCGGTTTCCGTCTCTCCAGCCTCTGAACTCTCTTCAACGATCTCTCTGAATGATCGATGCTTGCCTCTTGGCTTCTAGGTTAAGTTATAATCTTAATTCTGAGTGAGGCTTGCGGCCCGCAGTCGACGATTGAGATTAAAACGATGAAAATTCCCAAAATGACCTTCAAATTTTTAATTCCATTTTATCTGCACACTTACACCAAAAATATTAAATCCTTAAAACACTTGAGAATAACTTATATAATCAGGTACAAAATAGTACAAATAAGTGTGTAAAATACACACTTATTAAAAGTTCATATTTCACCAAGTCTAAAATTGAGGGGGAGAACCAAATACAATTTTAGTCTTCAGAATGGGATTCTTTAGTACCAGAAACACCACCACATGTCCTCAGTCTTGAGTTTAACCCGAGCAAATCAACCACAATTATTTTTTAACTAAAAACCAAAGTCCAACAAAATTAGCAACTAAGGAAATTCGAGTATACTCCAGGAGACCTCTGAGAGAGAATAAGGACCTAACATATCTTGCACTAGTCTAAGAATTTGATTCGAACAAAATGACTGCTAAGGCTATCATAGAACGAGAAAGAGGGCCACAACAAAATAGACAAGAGGAAAAATAGACTCCAGAAGACAAATCTCCTTATTGCTCTTAGAAAAGGTACTCGAACCTGTACACAACATCATTATCCAGAAGTTTGTCTTCTATGCAGGTCTTTCTCAAACATCTCAAGCATTTATCTCGAAGTAGATGAAGTTCAGATTCTCACGAGTGTTCAAGAAGTCTTGAAACATCCTGGATGGAGACAAGCTTCAAGAAGAGATCATAACTTTAGAAAAGAATGACACTTGGATTATCACCGATTTTCCTCTAGTAAAAAAAACTGTTAGGTGCAAATGGATTTTTTCGATAAAATATTAAGCAGATGGCAACGTCGAGAGACTTAAAGCTTGACTGGTGGCGAGAGACTTCACTCAGTCATATGATGTGGATTATCAAGAAACGTTTTCACCTGTGGCAAAACTCAATACGGTACTAATTCTCCTGTCACTGGCAGCAAACTTGAACTGGCCTCTACATCAGCTCGACATCAAGAATGCTTTCTTAAATGGAGATTTGAAAGAGAAAGTGTACATGGAGATATCATCAATTGTTTGAATCAATCATAATAATCACAAAGTATGCAAGTTAGTGAAGTCATTGTGTGGACTGAAACAATCTCGTCATTCATGGTTTGGAAAATTCTCACAGTCAGTAAAGAGATATGGATTTACTCAATGTCAGGCAGATCACACACTCTTTTTAAAGCATACTCTGAGAAAGAAGATTGCTATCATGTTTGTCTATGTCGATGACATAATATTGACCGGAGACGATGATGATGAATTATTTAAGATAAAGAGATCTCTGTCAAAAAAATTTGAAGTTAAGAATTTTAGTCCTTTGAAGTATTTTCTTGGTATAGAAATAGCTCGATCAAAAAAATAAATCTTTATCTTTCAAAGGTAATACACATTGGATCTACTGAGAGAAATTGATAGGATGAGATGTAAGCCAGCAAACACGGCTATGGATTCAAAGCATAAATTAGAACGTGAAAATGCAGGAGTCCCTACAGAGAAAGGAAGATACCAATGTCTAGTATGAAGATTTATCTATCTCTCTCATACTCGACTTGACATAGGTTTTGCAGTGGATATTGTTAGTCAGTTCATAGATCAGCCAATGAATGAACATATGGAAGCAGTGTATAGGATTCTCATATACTTGAAAATGACTCCTGGGAGAGAATTACTCTTCGAAAAGAGTGAAGCTCAGGATATTATTGTGTATATTGATGCAGACTAGACTTGAATCCAGAAAGATAAAAGGTCAATCATCGGATATTGTTCATTCATATTGGGTAACCTCGTCACATGGAGAAGCAAAAAAAATCTGTGGTTCCTCGAAGCAGAGTTGAGGCCGAACCCAGGACATTAGCTTTTACAATGTGTGAAGGAGTTTGGATTAAAAGAATTATGATAGAGTTTGAGATAAGCTGTGAAAAATGTTTAAAACTCTAGTGTGACAATTAGCCTGACATATGTATAGCGGATATGGTACATCATGATAGGACGAAGCACGTGGAAATAGATCGGCACTTCATAGCGAAAAAAATGAAGAGCTCAGAAGTTCAACTACAATACACTCTTTCAACTAGAGCCCAGTTAGTAGACATTTTGACTTACACTTTGATAGGTCCTCAGTCTGAGAAACTATATAACAAATTGATTTTTCACAATATATATAACTCAAGTTGAGGAGGGGCGTTGAAATCCCTCAAAATTAAGAGATTTAATATATTAGAAAAATAAGAAATTTTTAAATGGATTATTTTCTAATTAAATTAAATTATTTTATTTTATTTTTTTGTATATTTGTTGTCTATATTAAGTGTGGGCAGAACTAGTCTAGAATTAGACGAGTCAGTTCCATACTTCCTTAAAACCAGCCAGGCCCCTAGAATTGCAGTTCTGGGTTCCAAAATCAGCTAGACTGTGGGGGGAGACCGATCCAATTTATCCGACTCTAATTATGGCCCAAAGTGGTTTTTTTTTTTCCATTTTAAATATCTTATAAAATTACATATTTATTTTAAAATTTTCTGAATTTTATTTATTTTATAAAAATTAGAGTGAAAAACAAGTATTTAGATTTTTTTTTAATTTTATTTATTTTAAAATAAATTTGGAATTTTTACGGTTCGGCCCCGGTTTTGGAACCTTAAATATTTTAAAATAAATTCGGAACTTTTACGGTTCGGCCCCAATTTTGGAACCTTACGGTCGGGTTCCAACTCCGAATTTCTTGGAACCGTGGGCATGGTTCCAAGTCTAGAACTGGACCGGATTGTGCTCGCTCCTAATTTATATGTTATAAATTGACTATCATTTTTCAATTAAAAAATACAAGAAAAAATTCTTCTTCTAATTTTTTTGAATTATGAAATTATTCTTAGTGCACCTTGTCATAAAATGATTATAATTATTATTTTATGCGGAATATTTCAATTTAAATGGAGTACAAGTGATGGTGAGAGATTTGAACTCAAGATCTGTTATGATATTACGTTAAATTAAATAATTCTGAAAATTTTAACTGTTGAGTTGAAATTAATTTAATTGTGTGAATTATTTTTAACTTGTCTCGTGATTATACTCACGCCATCACTTTAGATTTGTCATTTTTTCAAATCAATTTAACATGGTTATCGTACATTTCCAACTCATCCATCCGCTTCTTTAATGTGTTTTGCAGGAAAGGAAATTGATTATGTGAAGGTTATAAATCGAGTTCTTCCTAATGATATTAGAGTTTTATGCTGGTCACCTGTTCCTATTGCTTTTAGTGCAAGGTTTGATTATTTTCTTAAGAAACTTTTCTTTGTTTGAAGCCAGGAAATATATTTTCAATATTTTTTTGAGTTTTGCATAGGATGCTGCTGCGTCTGTAATAGCAGTTTTCAAAACATGTCCATGTAGGGTACCATTTGGCTTCCCATCACTGATATTTACACAACTGTCATATTGTCAACGATGAAACTATAAAATTAACTTTAAATTTCTGCAGAAATGCATATTATATGACGATTCTAACTCATACAAGCAGCGGGCCAACGATTGTACAATCAATTAGAAGTATATAATTTCCAATAACTATTAAATTGGTACAGAGAAGTGCTTACAAGTATAACAATAGTATCTATAAAAATGCTACAACTCCAAGAAAGAAATAATAACTTCCCCCACCACTCAAGGGTATTAAGAAAAAGAAGAAATCGCCTCAAAATTGAAGAAATCTTCCTCAAAATCATCCTATTCTTTTGATATAAGTCAAACCAAACAAAACAATGTTTGGCTAGTTATGTTCTCTCTTTTCCGTCTATAACTATCTCAATGCCCCAAAAATAAGGTCCCATACTTTCCTGCTTTATCGAATGAACTCTAACCAATTGGAAAATGATGCGTAGTAGATGTAATTGATGGATAAACAATTGTTTTTCATTAACAACTTAACCACAAATATGTAGATCTAAAGTTCAGATTTGGATTACAACTATTACTAGAACTATTATCTACAATTCACATTTCTTCAACATCATAAATGCATCGTCCCATACTCCCATTTCTAATCTCTATAATACCTTCCTCTACTCCCTAACTTTCCTCAAAACCTTTCTACTAATTAAACAAAAACTAACTTCTCCAACTCATTATCTAATATCCAACTTATTCTTTTTTAACTACCTTCTATAATAACTTTTTATAATACGCTGCATCAATACTTCTTCTGTTGAGTTTGACCTTGTTCTCAAAGTTGCAAGGTAGAAATCGAAGTTACAATCACATGGATCCTTTGTCAGTGTTCTTTTGGTCTATTTTTTTTCAACTCTACCACTAGTGGATCTCTTGTTATCTCATCAAATTCCATCATGATAAGATTAAGCTTACAAAAATGGTTAACTTACCATTTTTCTCCACAACATATACAAATATTAGCCTCTCTTCGATGTTGTTGTAGCCATTAGACCTCCACTACCTATCTGATCACCACCAAAAGCTTCGTTTGATTGTTGGGAATAATTCTTGTCATCTAATCTTTTTGAACTCCTCCTTTAATTGGATTTTGTTTTTAGGTTTGAGCCTAAAAACACTTGGGATTGAATTGGATTTTGTTGGACCAATGTTGATTGGAACTCAATTTCATGTCTTTCTTTCTGGATTATTCTTATATTTAGGGGTCAACATAAAAGCATCGTAAACATTTGTAGACAGCATGATGCAAACATCATCTGCAATTTTCCATATAATCTATTAAGGAAATCTCCTATCAGTGATTTTTGATCTATACTTCGAATACGAACTACTAATTGCTGATAATGATTCCCATACTCCTCAATATTTCCCATTTGTTTTAAACTTAAAAGTTGTTCTTGTCGAGATTGAAATTCTTTAGGCTCGAAACGCTAACCCATTGCAAATTTTAATTCTTTCCAATCCAATCGTAGTTCTTTCGCCAAAATCCATTCAAAAAAATCTCAAGTTTTCTTGATTAAATATTTTGAAACAGGAAAAAATCAGTTATCTAGATGAATCTTAGTCATAAAAAAAAAATCTATCAACTTTTTTAACTGATGCAATCCAACCCTCCCCATAAAAAACAAAGAGCTCCACATGTGAGGAATTACCCCATGCAAGTTTGTGATGAAGTTCAGGTGGGGAATTGTGACTGCAAAACCCACACCGACCAGTACCTCCATCCCATGGTGGATTTTTGGTTCGGCATGGAGGAACGATTTAGGCTCTCAATGAACAATTTTTTTCCATGGTTCACGCTCAGAAACTCCCTGCCACGTTAGATTTTCTGTTGGGCATGATTCAATCCCTTGTTGTTTGGTCACTTTTGTCCACTGTGGTTCTCCTCTTTTGCAAGGATCCGTGTGCATGACAACGGTCGGATGTTTCTCCTTGCATCACCCTTATCTATGCTGAAAATCCGTACTATACTTCTTTGAAAAATGACCGAACATGATGGGTGATGAAATAGAACCAACTACTGCCACTCCATTTTCTTTTTCATTCCCAACAGATTCACTCCGTTCTTATTCAACATTCTTTCTAATGGATTCTCTTAAAAAACTGATTTCAGCCATTAATTTTGATAAAACTCATGGACTTTCTTTTATTTTTGAAAGAGCAGAATTCTGGTTAGAGGAAATTTTCGCTTTGATTCCAGCCATTTCATTCCCCATTTTTTCCATTCGATCTTCTCTCGTCACTGGTTTTGTCATGCTCTAATACCAATTGATGTGTAGCGGACGTAATTGATAGATAAATAGCATTTTTTCATTTACAAACTTACAATGAACAATCTAATAAAAAATCTGTAGCTCTAAATTTCAAATTTGGATTACAACTATTGCAAGAATTACCATCTACAGTACACTTTCCTTCTACATTATAAACACATCATCTCACCCTCTAATTTCCCATCTATAATAACCCTCTCTACCCATTTTAAGTTCCTATAAAAATTTTTCACTAACTAAACGAAAATTAATTTTGCCAACACATTATCTAATACTAATTTATCCTTATTTAACTACTTTCTATAATAACATTTTTTAATAAGTTGCACCAGAAAACCACCGCCAAAGAACACTAGTCAATTAACTAGGAACAAGAAGATGGTTCACATTTTACTCCTTCGACAATAGAGGTTTATGTTAGTTGCCTCATTAATGGCATATGTGCTTCTGGTTCATTTTCTTTTTCATTTATGAGTCTAGTTAATTTGATTGGAAATTTTCCTTCTACTGATTTTATCTTGGAATTTTTTTCGGTCAATTAAGCGACTTCTATAAATTAATACAGCTGATCAGTTAAGCAAACAAATTTGCATTGAGTTTATAATAATGTAAATGAGAAACAAGGAAACTTGTGGAAGAATTGAATTAGTAGCTACGGTATGGTTGGTGGTTTGTAAGAAACCAAGAGTTTTATATGACATGTTTTTGTTTTCAACTGTAAATTTGTCTGTTTTATAAAATTGAACAGCTTTTGTTTGTACTTTCAAAAAATGGTCCTTTGCCCTTTTATTTGGAACTTCTTTTGATCTGAACTTTGAAGCATACATGGAGATGTTTACCTTGTACAGGTTTAGCTGCTTAAGCAGGGAGTACAAATACTTCTTTTGGAAAGAGAATTTAAATATCTCTGTATGTGGCTTCCTCATTTCTGGTGTAAAGTATCTTGCTCTTCCCATCTGTACATCTCTGATATATCACGTAGAAGTTAGATGAAGTTGCATTTCTTTTGTTGTGTTTCATCAGGCTATGGAAAGTGCTGGAAAGAAATTTCTCGGCGAACATGACTTCAGAAACTTCTGTAAGATGGACGCAGTAAATGTTCATAACTATCGGCGGCGCGTCTTGTCACTTGAAATTTGTCCTTGTGATACGAGGTTGATCTTGGTAGACAAATCTTCACCCTCATATTTCATTTACTCTAGTGTCAAATTATGAAGTTTGCAAATTGTGAGGCATCATACTCAATTAATTGGAGTTGTCTTCGTTTCTGAAATATGAAAAGCAGTGTAAATCTTGCCACTAGCGTACTTTCAAGGTTTATGAAAAGCAGTTATAAGAAAATGTTATGATTTTGGTTGTTCCATAGAAATTGCAATTTGGAGAGCTGAACTCTAAGGAATTGATTGATTTGTATTACAAAACCTAAGTGGATGAAGTTAAGTCCAGTTCATAGAATATATTAGTTTTGAAAGTTGGGGGTCACTTTCTTTGGACGATTTGTAAATATAAACTTTAAAATTTCATGGAATGTTTTAGATGTGGCTTGAAACTTTAAGCATCAGGCAGTCCTTGAGCATTTGGCCTATTTACTTTGGTTGGGAATTTCTTATGGATAAAAATTACATTTCTTAGAATTCTGATTCCGTTAGTTCATGTATATCTATGGGCGGCTTTATGATTTTGACTGCTTTATGACTTATAAAACTTGTCTCTTTAGGTTCTTAATTTTGGTCATTTCGTCCTGTTGCTTCTGAGTTCCACTTTCATGTTGGGTCCAAAATTTGCGTCTAAACATTTTAATGTTCGTGTATATATATATAATATGTAAGGAATATCCAGAAGGATGTCATGCCAATTCTTCTCATCTGCAGGTTTGAGGTCAGCCAACTCTGGGCATTTAAAATCAAAGGGACTGCTTTCCTCTGGCACCAGGTCCGCTGCATGGTTGCGGTACTCTTTATGATTGGCCAAGGATTTGAATCTCCTGATGTGAGTGACACGAGTCAGTTCGATAAAGAGGTTCCTAAATCATGCTGATAGCTATAATATAATGTGGGGCTGTTATATTCAACTAGAAAACTTAGAGATCTAGTCACACCTTTAAATATCTGAGAAGCAGTATACTAAAAACATTGAATAGAACACTTGTGTAGCTATTATTTGCAGCTCAGAGACACATCTCGCTATATGTTGGCAAGACTGCTTATTAACGGCCTTATTATGTCATACTTGATGAATATAAGAGATTTTGGATTACTATTTTCTTTCAAGTACGCAGAGGGAGCAGCTTAGTTCCCCTCCCATCTCCTCACCCTAGTTGATTGCTGGTGATGCATATTTTCGGTTTTATGTTGGCCTTGAATAGACTGCTGTTCTCTGTTGAGGCGCTTTTATGGTAATGTATAAGCCTTGGAATTTTGTTTGTTTGGCAAACTATGATGTTGATTGATCTTATATCCTCCACAGTGGAATTATGAGCAGAACTTGCCCATTATTTTCCAAGAGAAAGTTAGACGACTTCAAATTTTTCCTAGAAGATTTAGAAATATATACCAACCAGCTTATGGAGTTAATTCCAATAAATGCATTTTTGACTTTTCTGTTCGAATTGCTGCTTTATATTTTACAACATGAATCATTTATATTTGGATAAAAATTATGAATTAATTAATTTCTTAGAGTGTAAAATATTTACTGATTAATTTGATAGGTGATAGATGTGTTGCTCGATACGTCAAGAACTCCAAGGAAGCCTCAATACACAATGGCTTTAGAGATTCCTCTAGTTCTTGAATCATGCGAATTTGAAGGACTTCATTTTAGGTGCTCCACAGGTATTTGGGGACTTTCTAGTTTCTTGAAGCTATCTACCTCTCTTTTACATTTACAGCTAACTAGAGAAAAGCAAATAAAATTGTATCATGTTCTTCCCTCTCATCCTTTCTCCTGCTAATCGGTTCTTATACCAATTAATAGTCAAACTTTGTTACTATTATATAAATGAGATACACTCTAAAGAAAAACAGGGTACAACCCCTCCAAAAAAGTAACTTTCTTTCATAAGAATTGATTTACTTAATTTTGACAACAAAAGTGTTTCGCTTTTCGAATATTATGATTGACACTTCAGTGTTAAACTTCCAATTTTTTGATATCTTCCATTTGGTTCTTATTTTTTTCTTTCAAATGACTACAAGCTTAATATTTCTAGCTGCCAGACAAGCACTGTGTGAACATTTATTCACTGGAAGGCGAAGTTACGAACTCCAAGTTGCAATGCATCAGATGGCTCTGCTAAACTCTTTGCCTCTTCCAAATGGTATAAAAGGCAATATAGTGATTCTTCTTAATAATTTGACTCGTGTGGACTGTACATTACTTATTCTTCCTTCTATGTTTTTTGTTTTCCTCTCAGATGATTGGAACTGCTTGGACAATGGAATAACCAAGAAGAAGGTTTCTCATGTGCCTCTCTTGTCGAGGCCAACTGAGCGTAAGTCACGAATTTTGATGTTCTTTAGACTTACACTTGAACTGACTAATTCTAGAGAATTGTTTTTGGAAACTGTTTTCAAAATTGTCAAACATGCTCTCTAATTCTTGGTTGTCCTTTCTTTAATTTGCAAATAAACTGTTTTTCAAGAGTAGCCCAATAGCTCCTAATGTTTCCTCTTGCAGATGATTGTTTACAACAAATTACGGTAGAAATTTTATAAACTAGGAGTTTAAATGTCCATTTTACTATGTTCTTGATTATTTTAATGTCAATGATCTTGATGTATTGGTTGTCAACTGTTAATTGCATTTCTTGTATTTACCTACTATTTCTGTTCTATTTAAAATGGTTGCAGCTTCGTACGAAGAACGCCGTGCCAAATTTAAATCAAGATCGAAGAGTACTTCATCGATGGCCTCTGAAAGAGCATCATAGATTCTTCCCAGCTTTGCTATTTTATGATTGTGCAATTTGTGATGGGTTTTATTGTCTTGGGAAAATGTTTAAATTAGCAAATTTATTATTATTTTTTGTTTTAAAAATTCATAAAAGCAAAAGTGTTCTGTTAGTGTTTTCGCGCATTAAACTCAGTCTTAGGATTATTTATTTATAATATATTATAATTATTTTATCAAAAAATAAATTATGACATATTGGTGAATTGAATTTAGAAGTTTCTAAAAACAAATTAAATTAGAGACTATAATTTGTTCAAACATTAAAAATATTTGAATAATTTAAGATAAGATAATAATTATTTATTAATGCTAATTAATTTTGTTTTAATTGATTTATTTAATTATTATATTAATTAATTGGTGAAATCCTGGATAAAGTAAAATCACAATCCATCCAAAAGGAACAAACTCATATCAATCAACAAGATTGTGCCAATTTTGTCTGTCACATGTCTTGCAGCAAGCGGAGCAGACACCAATTTCTCGGTCTATGGAAGGGAATACTTACTTAATTATTTTATAAAATAATTATATTAAAATATTACAAAAATTTTAGATTATTTTTTCAAGACGGTAACATGTCACAAAAATTTCAAGTAAATTAAATATTATTTGATATTTTTTTAAAATTAATTTATAAAGAACACTTCATTTTTTCTTCATTTTATAAATTAATTTTAAAAAATATCAAACGATATCTTGAGATTTTTATCAAATGTTAACTATATTATGGGAAGATAATCTAAAAATTTTTGTGATTTTCTAGCACTTCTACGATTTATTATAAGTTTAGTTAATTATTTTATAAAATAATTATAATAAATCGTACAAGTGTTAGAAAATCACAAAAATTTTTAAATTATTTTTCTATGATGTATTGAATATATGATAGAAATTTTAAGTAAATTAAATATCGTTTTATATTTTTTAAAATTAATTTATAAATTAAATATCGTTAACCTATGCAGAACATGTGTGCAGAAGTGGAGCACCTCTAGCATCATCTCTCGAGGAGAACGAGGGGTATTAACCCTCACACGAACCCACGTTCCCTTTGTAAAATAAAAATAGGGGGGGTATTGGCACTCTCAAAATTAGATGGTTAAGGTTTTTATCCTTTTATATTTATTTTGTAAAGGTTAATATTTTAAAATATTTTTACCCAAAATTATAATTTGTTTGGATAATTACAATTTTTGTTGTAATTACAGGTGGATATAAAGCAGCAGAGCAAGACGGGGTTTGAAATGCACGGCGAAGGAATGGTCTCTCCCTGCGTTGGGCTCGGCGGTTTTCTGATGATTAGGTAGTGGAATCGGAGAAACGGGGAACGAAAATGGAGGCTGCCATGGGATTGATGAGGAGAATGCCTCCCAAACACTCCGAGACTGCTCTTTCCGCTCTCCTCGGCCTTTTACCTCAACACTCTTCCGATCTCCTTTCCCAAGTCGATCAGCCTCTCCAGGTCTCTCGTTCTCTCTTCTGTTGAAGCCTCTTTATCTTCTATCTCATTTACAGATATATGTGTTTTTGTGTTATTACCATTATGTTTAGTGGTTTCTTTTCAACAAAAAATGGATGTGTAGTTTAGATCTCCTCCAGATTTGGATGATCTGATTACGGTGATCTATAAGCGGCCTAATATTTATAGAAATGGCTTCTCAATACCTTTTTATTTTCTTGCATGGACACAAGATAACGAAGGATAGTATGACGAAACCCAATCTCTGCATCCGTCTCT
>CM039530.1:3894735-3933338 GCA_022433055.1 Begonia peltatifolia
AACTGTGTATAGAATGAGAATAAGAGTTGCCATTCCTATGTTTGATATCATTTTATTCTGCGATGGGAACTTTTTCAAACCCTTTTTTCAATAAATAAAGAAGAATCGAAGCCATTATTATGTCCAATAACTCAAGGAATTACATTGCCTTCCCTCATGCGTTGCCACTTTCCTTCATTGTTGCTCTGGCTTGTCTCCTTTGTCGAAGAGTTTCTAATTTGTTCCCTTTCAATTCTTCATATGACTTCGTATGAAGAGGTGAAATATAGAAGATTTATGTCCAAAATTAGCAACCTATTGTTTAATATTTCCTTTGAGTGTTGGCTGTATAAGTTTTTCAAAGAAGGTTGTAGCTTATTACGACATCATATCATTGCATGTATTAATGTTGGTATCATTCTTCTTAGACCACATCATACGAGTACAATGTTGTTTGTTTTTTTAAATGTAACTACTTATTCACAACAAGACTTTTATTGTGCTGTTTCGTTTCTTCTGTTTTTTAGTCCCCCATGTTATAACAAAAGTGTTCCAATTTATCACAAAGAGCTCTCTTTCTATTGGATTTTATAATTTATAACATGAACATCGGTTAAATTATGCTTATCTAACCATTGAAAAGCAGGTCCTCTGTGACATAGAATCAGGGAAGGAATTTATATTGTGCGAGTACAATAGAGATGCTGACTCATATAGGTAATTCATGCCACAATGTTCTATTCTAATATGTATATGTTGCAAGAGTGTTATGTGTTTGGTTTGTTGGAATTCGACACTATTCTTCCTTCCCTTGAGAATTTGTGGATGAAGATAGAAAGCTCAGCTGCATGATAAGAAGTTAATTATATGTTGTATGTGGATTTTTCATCTATTTCAAATTAATTGCAAACGTGAATTAATCAACAGTTGACAACGTAGAATTGGTAAAAGTGATATGCTTATGACATTCTCAAGGTCAATAAAAAATTTAGTTGTTTGATTTTATAGTTATTTAAATTCGTAATAGACTCGTTAGTCCTTATTATATTTCAGCAACATATATAAGTACATAAATTTTGTTGAGTATTCAAATTTATTTTTATGTTTGTTGAATATTTAAATTTATTTTTATGCATTAAGTACTCTTTATGTATAATTGTCGCCTTTAAATGCTGTATTTTGTGTTGTTTGTAGGAATAGTTTTAGGCTAACCCCTAATTAAAGGGGATTGGGATAATTTGTTGAAAATGAATTTTCTAGATTCACATTAAGGCGGAGTAGTGTAATTTTGTCCTTATTATTCTCTAGAGAGAGATTATGAATTAATTAATTTTTCCTGTCAACAAATTGTTGTCTTATTATGTTGTAGATCGCCCTGGTCAAACAAATATCATCCTCCATTAGAAGACGGAACACTTCCATCTTCGGAGCTGAGAAAACTTGAAGTTGAAGCAAATGATGTATTTGCAATTTATCGTGACCAGTGAGGTCCTTTACTTACCTCGTCCTGACCCTTTTTCACTAGATAATGTTTGAAAATTGGAGTAAAATCTAAGTTTACTTTTTTCTGTTATATTTTTCAATTTGTCAGATAAAATATAGTTTGTAGGTGTACTATTTAATGTCTTTGGTTAGTTTATGCAATCTGAAAATTAGCAGTTTTAACGAATATCTTGGTAGGTATTATGAAGGTGGTATTTCATCTGTATACATGTGGGAAGATGATAATGAAGGTTTTGTAGCCTGCTTTTTAATAAAGAAAGGTATGATTTTTCTTAGTCAACCAACTCCTTGCATGAATGTACGGGATCATGTTTCACTAAGTTGGTGTTATTCTTGATGGTAAAGATGGCTCAAAGACAGGGCAGGGTCGAAGAGGATATCTTCAGGAGGGAGCATGGGATGCAATACATGTTATTGAGGTAAACACTAATTCTTGTAAACAGGCGATCATACACAGGGTGTTATCATGTAAAGCCGCTTCAGAATTCCATCTCTTCTCCTCCCTTTTGCTATTGCTTAATACATTTCTCTATTTCAAGGAATCGTTGTTCTGTGATTTCAACCTTTTGTTCTAACCTAGTGTGGGCCAGAGGAGGAGGGACTATCCAACTACCGGTTAACTAGTACAATCATGCTGTCTCTGACAACAAACAATGATTCATCAGGAACATTCAATTTGTCAGGTTCCATTAGAAGACAGGTATTAAGAAAGTTTTATTTGAATATTTTTGCCCATGACCCAGGCGTAGATGAACCTTCAAACACATTGTTATTTTGTTGTGAAAAGTTATAAGTTGTCGCAAAAACCTGCATGAATGCAATATCGGTTTGATCATGTCATTCTCCTTATCCCCCTTCACAATTTATATGTTCTTCTCTCCCCGCTCGCACCTATGCAGCATAACTAAATGGGCTAATATCAGCAAAATACAATTCCTCAAATTACTATCATGAATTTACATCTCAACACTTTCTTGTACAAAATAATATTTTTCGATTGGCCTCTTTCTTTTCTAATTATTCTTTCACCTTACAGAATAAAAAAAAAAAATCTTTCTTCCTTTCAACTATTTGCTGTGAAAAGTGAAGGGCAGAACTGTATTTTAATGAAAATAGTTGAACTCACATGTTCTGTTATTGACTATTTGATTATTCTAAGTCATTGGTAAGACTGGTCAGTGAGTTCTGGGACTTGATGTTATATACCTTCACTTTTATGCTGAAGTGGTTATGCATCATAAATTAAATAATACCACACCCGCTTGTTTCATGTATTTTCCCATGTTGCAAGCAACCCCAAATTTTGAAAGTTTAGAAGTATAATAATATTGCAATCAGATAAAATTAGTGGCAAGTTGAGATAATTTTTTATAGGTTCATAAGCCCGAAAATATTGACTTTGATGATGATGTGAATAGTCATAGCATAAATTTACGTCATAATTGAGACAATATTATGTTGAATATCTGCTTCTCCCAGATGAATATGAGCCTCTCAGTTTCAGAAGGCCATCTGTGCAACATGGGAAGAATGATTGAAGAAATGGAAAGTAAGCTGAGGAATTCTCTTGATCAGGTGCTTTTTTCTTCTTTTATACTATTTTTCCTGTTCTGACCCATTCTTGTCGCCCGTTATTTTTTCAGATTTTGTAGTTTTTATGGTACCTGTTTATCGTATGAATGAATACGATTGGTCATTTGACCATTTGTCGACAAATTGCAGGTCTACTTTGGGAAGACGAAAGAGATGGTTTGCACCTTGAGACCACCGTCTGAAGTGGTACAGATGAAAATGCCTGACAACTGATGTGTCATTTTATGGCTATTTCATGAGTTGTGCTTTTGATGTTTTCGTATTATGTTACCATAATTGGATTCGTCTGTTCATCAGTATATTCAAAAATATGATAGAAATTTCTGTGCGAGTGAGAGTGTTTGTCGTTCATTTTGTGTAATTCACTGTTGAATTTGATGAGATTGTTGGTTGGATTTAACATTCCTACCTGTAAATGTTGTTTATTCTGACATTTGATTTTCTTTTTGGATCAGATTATCTCCTTATTTGACACACTATCCAATCACCATCTTCGTACACTTGGCAAGAATAAACTATGAATTGGGTTTTGATTTTTTGTATAACTTTTTAGTGGCATTCATTATTTGGTCTCCAAAAAGAAGATTTTGAAAATTTGTAGACCAAAAAGAGCACAAATTATTAAAGAAAAACGAGAAAGAGTTGTACAATAGTTTCAAGCGAGATATACTATGTAAATTTAGAGGAGCGAGAGAGCGAACGATATGGAATGAATAGTACAAACAATGAGAAAAATACATACTTGGGAAACACATGCGAAAAAATAAGTTCATTGAAAAACTATACAAGTAACAGATAAGAGAGTAAAATCAACCAAACCATTATAAAGTATGTGAACAGATTAAACATATCACAATGGGTGATATACAAATTTGAAAATTTACAAATAAAATACTAAATTACCCGTCATAATATCAAATGGTGGGACAAAACAAATTGAAGAGCAGTTTAAGTGAAATGTCAATGATGTTATTTAATCTTGAACATGAAACACGAGGTTAAAATATTAACGAAAGATCAATGACTATTTTTAACTAGTATTGCGACAGTTATTATCGATCATTGCGACAGTGATGAAAGTACAATAAGAACTACCTCATTGTCCAACATCGAGTCATTTTGTTGGACAAATGCCGCTAGCTGACTCTCCAAAAATTCAGGGACTAAGCTAAAACCTATCCTAACTACACGATAATAAACTAGAAATTTGTTTTGTTGCAACAAGTTATAAGACTCTTATTAAGAGAGTCAAAATAAAAAGATAAAAAGAGAAAAATAACACACTCAATAGCATACATCCACCACAAATAAACTGTGTTATTGAACTCATAATAGGATCCATCCACCACAAATCCTATTAGATTGCTTATGACAATCTGATCAAGGTTAAACCTTCGCGATAAGATTCAAACATTTTGAACAAAAAAAATGATGTAAATTTTCTTTGAAGTTATTCGATACAGTTGATGTTGAGAAAAATGGAGGAAGGTCGGATTTTTATATCAAAGACATGAAATTAGTGGATTTAAATTGCTAAATGAACATTTATAAATATTTTGAAATTGGTTCAATAATGATTGACATTTAAAAACTAGAGGAACCTTTGAGGATAATTCTCTATGTCAAGATTTTAGATTTTTAGTTGATTAGAATTTTTATTGGTTAAGAGACTTTGAATAGCTTGCTATATACATTTGTCGTCGAAAACATCGAATTACTATGGTGTTAACCAGGGATTCAAGAGGACTGTGGTTGCTAAATAAATAAGGTATAAAGTGACACTCTCAACACTCTAAATTACTTATAAATCGTCGATTTTTAGATTCAATTTTTGACTTGGGTTGTTAGTTATAGAAATCTTCATATTCTGGATGTAGTTATTATCGCCAAGCTCAACTAGTAAAGGATCGAGACTCATCATAATAAGGACCAATTTTGAGTCTATTTTCTATCACAGAGTAAAGCTACTTCACCAAATCCATATTAGAGTAAATTGGAGAAATAATTAAAATTTAAATGTATTAATTTTAATATAATATTAAATTATTTTACTCTTGGTTATGTGCTAATTTATTGAATTAAGTTGTTGTCTCATTGACTTGGACCCTTAGACTTATTAGGTTTCAACCGACTGTATATACACTCGAAGTAAAAATTTATTTTATTTTCGGTTAAACATTGTTTTTTAATTTAATAATTAAATTTATTTATTTAACATAAAATAATTATTAAATTTTGTGACATTGTTTTATTTACATTTTTACCATTGTATATCTTATTATTAATATAAACAATGTGTTTTAACTAGAAGTAATAGAAGAGGTGAAAAGTCATGTCCTTGAACGCAAAATTCTAAACTTGATCAGAGTAATTATGTAGCTTGCAACCGTCGAGTGTTGTTATTTTAAAATCATGGCCAATGATCTAGTGTGTTTGAAGTCTATGAAAGACTTCATTCTCAGTGAACTTTTATTAAAATATCATAGCTGATTTTTTATTAAATTTATGTATAACATTTTATAAACACTGGAAATAATCTCTACCTCTATTAAGTTTAGTCGACTCACTTCAAATGATTTTTTTATTTTTTTCAGAATCTAATCAAGAAGAATTATAGTTATCGACTCAAGGGTAATCTCTTAACAAAAATTTTCCATTTTAATAATTTTTCGTTTGAGAACATATCTTAAATTTTAAGTTTAGACACTATGGAGAATTGTAAGATTTAATCTTGCTATTTCCTTATGTTACTTTATTTGGACTTATATCATCACATTATCTGAGATTATTTGTTAGACCTGTTTATTTCATGTGTTTCAGAGTCCTGACTTTATAAATTTTTCTCAGCGTTTTTCAAGTTAATAAAATTAAGAGTTGGACGGTTTGACCCAAGTTTGGGTTGGTCATTCCTCATTCTGTCTTGGATCCCTTTTGGGGCGCAACAGAAATTTTGGTATCAAAGCTCATGTTACCCATCTTGAAAAGTGACACTTGTAAATTACATGATGCGATGATATACAAAAATTATTATTTGTGCAAAAGAACGTATTCTAACATAAAAACGTAATTTTTTTTATTTTTGAAATTGCTGCCAAAAAGAGCCCTTAGGAACCATAACCATGCAGCACCTATTGTATTATCAGCTAAATCGCAGCTTACTGATCCAATCATAGCTCTGAAAGACGCGATGCGAAATATATTCCAAGGACGCGATAATTTAGATGTAGAGGATCGCTGTATAAACTTACCCGTGTTTGTGGGTGATGCTGACCCTCAAGTTGCAAAGAATTGGATAAGAGAAATTCTCAAGTAGTTGACGGATATGAAAGCTCTGACAGAATATTATGTTGGATTTGTAACTTACCAATTCGAGAAAATGGTTGAAGTTTGGTGGAAGTCTCTGAACTTGGACTAATCTTTGGAAGATATGACTTGAACCGAGTTCGAAACCATTTTCAGAGATAGTTATTGCAATGTCGAACATCGTCATAAAATGATCACGACGTATCATAATTCAGAGCAGAAAAATTTTACTATACTAGAGTACTATGCCAAGTTTATGCAGTTCTTTCAGTATATTAGTAACATGGATGTGATGGATATGTTGGTGAAGTTCCGATTGAATTTAAGTTCCAAGTTCATATAACAATTGACAAGTTTTGCGTTTAATTCCCTTTTTGAGGTAGTTGTTGTTGCTCAGTATGTTGAGGCAGATTTGGAACAATAGTTCGGTATATATAAAGAGAAAGTGAAGGATAATCAACTTGTGGGAGGCAAGATAACCAAGAAAGACTTAAAGACAAGGTCATATAGTGATATTCCAATACTGTTATGTTAACTATTGTTGTATACAAACTCTACTAAAAGCAAATAGTTTATCCAACTATCTTCAAAGCTCTCTGAAAAGTTTTCCAAAACTTAGATGTCAACCTCGAGTCTCTATCAAACACTATACTCGAAGGGATACTGTGAAGACGAACGATGTTTTTAACATACAACTTACTTAACTTTGTTAAGGAAAAATTCATTTTGACTGGGACAAAATGAACAGACTTTGTCAATCTATCAACAATCACCCACACAACATCAACTTTTTGCACTGTCCTGGCAAACTCGTTACAAAATCCATGGTGTGATTCTATCACACTTCCATTCGGAAATAGGTAAAAGCTGCAATAACCCAGATGGTCTCTAATGCTCAGCCTTAACCTATGGGCAAGTCAAACATCTAGAGACGTATTCTGCTACATCTCGTTTCATTCCAACCCACCAATATTGACGCTTCAGGTCATGGTCCATTTTAGCTCTACCTAGGTGTATAGTAAATTTGGACTTATGGACTTCTGTTAAAACGACTTGTCTCAATTATGAATTTTTAGATACCACAACTTGCCTTTTGAATGACAAAAATCCATCATGGCTAATTTTCCAACCGTCAAATTGTTCACCGAACTAAATTTTCTCAAGTCTTTGATTTAATTTATCATCAAATTTTTACATATCTTTAACATGATGAACGTGGGGATAGTAACCAAATTAAATAAACAAACTCTTTGACTATATTCCTTGTAATGCAGTTCATGATCTTTTATAGCCATACATCTCTTCTAATTTTCTAACGAAAGATTGGAAATAGATCCCTGAGTGTAACGAATCAAGTCATCAGCTACAACATTCGCTTATCCAGGATGGTACTCTAAAAAAAAATCATAATCTCTCGTATATTCATCCATCGACACTGTCGAAGATTTAGATCACGCTGCGTAAATAGCTACATTAAACTCTTGTGGTAAAAAAAATTTCAAATCTAGCTCAATACAATAACTTTGCCAAATTTTTAGAGCAAAAACAATAGTAGCTAACTCCAAATTGTGCGTAGGGTAATTTCGCTTATGCGTCTTTAACTGTCGAGATGCATATGTTATTACTCTATCTTACTGCATTAAAACACATCTCAATTCAACTACACACGCATCTGCATATACTGCATACGGTAAACTTTCATCGGATACTGCTAAAACCAGCACAGTAGTCAACCTCTGTTTAAGTTTTTCAAAAGTCATCTGACATTTATCGTTCCAAATAAACTTTATGTCCTTACTAATTGATTGAGTCAAGGGCACAACAATAGAAGAAAATTTTTGAACGAATCGTCGATAATCACTAGCCAAACGCAGGAAACTTCGTACTTCAATAACATTCTTGGGTGGCTTTCACTTTGACCTTTACGGGGTCTACTGAGATATCATTATGAGAAATGACAAGATTTAAGAACTTCACTTTTGTCATCCAACAATCGCATTTATCTCACTTTGCTAATAGCTGATGTTCACGCAACGTCTACAAGACAATTCTTAGATGTTCCATATGCTCCTCACGAGACTTAAAATATATTAAAATATTGTCGATGGACACCACCACGAACTGACCAAGATAAAGTCGAAGAATTTAATTCATCAAATCCATAAAAACTATGGGTACATTAGTCAGTCCAAACGGAAGCACCAAAAATTCATAATGTCCATTAGCGAGTACGAAAAGTTGTTTTAGGAATATCATGTTCACGAATTTTTAATTGGTGGTAGCTAGATCTCATATTGATCTTTGAGAAGTACTTTGATTCTCCGAGCTGATAAAATAGATCATCAATTCTTAGTAGATGATATTTATTATTAACCGTCACGTGATTTAATTTTTCATAAGAGTGACAAATATATGATCCTGAATGTCCATTAGAATAAGGTGCAGCACTAGAGGATCTGCTAAAGTTACCTTGATTATGGCATTCACGGTCTGTCCCTTTCTTTAAGTATTTCTTGGTTATATTGCCTCCCAGAGACTGATCATCCTTCACTTTTCTTTTGTATACACAGAACTATTCTTCCAAATCTGTCTTAACATGCTGAGCAGCAGCAACTACCTCAGAAAGGGAATTAAACGCAAAGCCTGCCAATTGGTATATGAACTTGGACCTTAAATTCAACCGAAACTTGACAGCATATCTATCAGGTCCATGTTACTAATATATTGAGAGAACATCATAAACTTGACTTAGTACTTTAGTATGGTAAGATTTCTCTGCTCCAAATTGTGATATGTCGTGATTATCTTCTGGCGATGTTCAGCGTTGCAATAATTGTCTTTGAAAATAGTTTAGAACTGGGTCCATGTCATATTTTCCAAAGGGTAGTCCAATTTCAGAGACTTCCACCAAACTTCGGCCATTTGCTCGAATTGGTAGGTTGCAAATCTAATCCAATATTTTTTCGGAGCTCTCATAGCCGTCAACTTCTTGAAAATTACTCTTAACCATTTTTCTGCAACTTGAGGGTCAGCATTGCCCACAAACACGAGTAAATTCATCTGGTTCCACTACATAAAATAGTTCATGCAGCGGTCCTCTACGTTCAGATTGCTGCGTCCTTGGGATATATTTCACATTGCGTCTCTCAGAACTATGATTGGATTAGTAGGTTGGGATTCAACCGATAGTACAGTAAGTGTTGCTGGGTTACGGTTCCGAGGGGCTATTCTTGGTGACATTTTCAAAAATATGAAAAAAATAATTTACGTTTTTATGTTAAAATACGTCATTTTGCACAATAATAATTCTTGTATATCGTCACCATCTAACTTACGAGTGTCACTTTTTAAGATGGGTAACTTGAGTTCTGATACCAAAATTTCTATCACACCACAAAGAGTTTCTGAGACAAAATAAGGAATGACCAACCCAAATTCAAGTCAAATCGTCCAACTCTTAATCTTATTTACTTGAAAAACGCAACAGAAAATTTATATAGAAACGGGGCCCCGAAACACATTGAATAAACAGGTCCAACAAATGACAACAGATAATGTGATAATATAAGTTCAAATAAAGTAACATAGAGAAATAGCTAGATTAAATTTTATAATTTCTCCATAGTGTCTAATCTTAAAATTTAAGATAAATTTTATTAAAATGAAGAATTCTTGTCAAGAGACTGCTCCTGAGCCGATAACTATAACTCATCTTGATTATATCTTGAAAAAAAATACGAAAGTCATCTGAGGTGAGTCGATTAAATCCAATAGGGATAAAATTTATTTCCAACGTTTATAAAATGTTATACATAAATTTAATAAAAATTTATTTCCAACGTTTATAAAATGTTATACATAAATTTTAATAGAAGTTCAATGAAATTGAAATCTCCCATGTACTCCGAACACATTAAACCATTGACCATGATTTTAAAACGACACTTGACAGTTGCAAGCCACATAATTACTTCGATCAGATTTACGGTTTTGTGCCCAATGACAGGGCTCTTCAACTGTTTTATTACTTGTAGTTAAAAAACACACCGTTCACATCAATAATAAGATATGCATTTGGTTAAGGTGAATAAATCAATGACACAAAATTTAATAATTATTTTATGTTAAATAAATGAATTTAATTATTGAATTAAAAAATAATATTTAATCGAAATTAAAATAAACCTCTACCTCAAGTGTATATATAATTGGTCGAAACCTAATAAGTATAAGAGTTCAAGTCAATGGCTTCACATCTTAATTCAATAAATTAGCATCTAAATAAGAGTAAAATCGTTTGATATTGGATTAAAATTGATACATTTAAATTCTAATTCTTTTACCAATGAAGTGTAGCTTCAATTTGCGCCAGAAAATAGACTCAAAATCGGTCCTTATTATGATGGGTCTCAGTTCTTAATAAGTTGGGCTTGACGATAATAAATACAAGCATAATATGAAAATTTCTACAACTAACAACCCAAGTCGGAAATTCAATTTAAAAATTGACAATTTATAGTTAATGTAGAGAGTTGAGAGTGTCACCTTATACTTTATTTATTTAGTAATCACTGTCTTCTTGAATCTCATGTTTTCAACAACAAATGTGTACAACAAGTGACTCAAAGTCTCTTAACCGACAAAGATTATAATCAACCAAAAATCTAAGTTCCTGACATAGAGAACAACGACACAGGAGAGAGAGAAAAAACACATTAAAAAATGACCGATTACTGGTGTCTCTAATTTTTATCCATACCGCCACCGCCTTTCTAGGATTCTAAATGTCCGAAAGCAGTAGGTCCAAAATTTCCGATTATACCAAGGAAATTATTCGCTCAAAACTTCATGTTTTTAACACACAAAACAACACAAAGGAATGAGGAATTTGACTCACCAAGTTTCAAGCACCAGTGTCGAACTAGAAGTCTCTAAATCGTTCTTCGCTCAAAATTGTTTCACAAGAGTTGAAGAGCAATACACAAGGGATGTTTTAAAACTAAAATCATTGGAATCGGAGATTGAATTGGTCGTCGGCAGATTTTTTTTTTCTCGATTTCTCTCTCTATTTCCCAACAAGTGAGGAATTTATAAAAGGAGAAAGGAAATAGGTGGAGACTTATCGAGAAAGAGATTGTACTTGTGAGAATTAAATGAGAGAAAAATGAAACAATACGTTTAGAATTTACTCCTACTAATACTCTGTCGGTATATTCCCCAAATTAAAGGATGAGTCTCACATTCTTGTCTTCCACTTAATAAAAATTCGTCTTCAAAATTTAGATAAACTATCGACACATCATTAAACAGTTGGAAATACTTTATTTTCATCTTTGATTTAAATTCTCAAGTGGCTTCTCTTTCACTGTAATTCTTCCATTGCACCCTCACCAAAGACATCTCACCAAGGTGGTCTATCAGGTTGAAGTTGCAGAAAATAAACAGTTGTCTAGAAACTACATCATCACAGGTTTCTTGTTAGACTCAATCTTCGAAGCGGGGAACACGATTTATGCACTTGATGATTATGATATTGCCAAAAATGTTTCAGGATCATTAATTATTACAAAATTGTGACATGCTGCCTGCCGTTTGTTCAAAATCTTCAATACTTCTTAGATATTCAAGCTTCTTTAACCAAATTGTCTATGATTTGAATTGAAAACCTCATAATTATGATATTCATGTTTTCGAACTAAGGGTAAGGCGGCGTCAGACTATAACAATAATATCCTTGAAAGAATATGATATTGTTGGCCTTTCAACATACATTGTAATTGCCCAGAAACAAAGGAAATCAGCTTCAAAATCTGTAAATTTTGAAACAACAACATTTGTTATAATAAAGGGCTATCTTTTATGGAGATTGTATGCACCTGAAGGACTCATTTGTCAGATTTCACGAGAACGACCTCCGTATCGTTCGAGCAGCAGCTCGAGATATTAACCGACCAACCACATCAACTGGCAGATTAAGTAACTGCCGCTGTGATTCTGGTGGGAGCTGTCAATAATGAAAACTCGTCAAAGCTTCTAGCAATTATTTGACTAAAATCCAGATGCTCTCAAGATACGAACGTAAACAGAATGAGAAAATTGTGAATTCAAATCAACCTTTTGGTAGGACTTCATTTTTATTTAACATGATGTCCATATAATTTCTCTTACAGCATCCACTCTAGGGAATGAAAATAAAAGTCAAATTTTTCATTAATTTGATTTTAGCCTAGTGTCACATCATCTTCTTCACCCAAGGTTTTTTCTAAAATTGGAGAACCACAAGGAAATTTAAAGACTAAAAACTAAGATTTGAACAATGTTTCTCATTCAGGAACTTTGTTTTTAGTGGAGGAAATTGCTCCCCTAAAAACAACCTATATTTCTCGTAATATTCATTCCTTCATTTATATAACTTATTTAGATTACCAAAAGGGGGGGACCGACAACCACAAATATATCTTTTTATTTTCACATGTGAACTAAATGCGAGGTTTGATGACAAACAAAACAATTTCATGGATGTTAACAACTTATAAAAGGTAGTTTCATATTATTGAAAGTGAAGCATTGATATATTTGATTCTTAGTTTCATATTATTGAAAGTGAAGCATTGAAATATTTGATTCTTACTTCAGGAAGAGCTGAGAGGATTGGTAGAATCTCTTGAACAGATGAAAGTTGGTTTAGAAGTAATGAGGACTCTTCCAAGCTTGTTGTCTGATTCTCGTACAAGCCAACACTTCTACCACTCTGCAAGATCAAATCAATAAATTTACAACAGCAAAAAACAATTCTAGTTAAGAGGCAGTTCAATTAAATAGACTATTAACCAATTTCATTACGCTAAAACGTAACAAGTATAAATATGATTTTCACAAAGCTAAATTGAAAATTATAAAAATATAAATATAAAATTTATGTTTGTCATCTCAACTAATGAAAAAGGACAGGTTACAGCTCAATGTGTTTTATAGTGGGAAAGAACAAAATCCTTGGAAGGCCAGATTCATTTTTGTATCAAAGGCTTACAAAATATTACCATCTCGCATCACAATTTTCTGTAAGATAAAGTACCATAAGCAAAATCCTTGGGAATAGTTTTCATATGTTTTCGTCTATTTTATATGGAGGTGTTTGGTCAGAGGTGCAAAATAAATAATCACACCTTTGTGGTGGTTTCCCTCTTCGGAGATCCAGACAGCAAATATACAAGACGATGCAGAGTCCTTAAATTGGAAATATCTTCCTCGGTCATTACTGGAGATGAAACGGAAGTACCAAAAGGTATACTTGCAGTTATGGAAGAAGTTACAGAATTTAGTGTTGCCAAACCAAGTGCATCCAAACCCTACATTTAACTCATGAAGCATCAATTAAATTCAATAGTCTATAATTCTTTTTTTTTTTACCATCTAAAATTAAACAGTACTTTAATCATAAGTTGCGCAAAAGGGATAGACTATTAAGTGGATGCTCATACTATCTTAAAACAAATCATTTCGTACTTTTCCTACTTCTTACCTATACTAAATTTTATTCATAAGCAACAAGCAGTTACCAGAAGTAACACAAAGATTTTACCTTCGCTAATTCTTGCAAAAGTATTTCCCTTACAAAGGCACCCTGCATTTAAATAAATAAAGACGAGGTTGCTTTGTGTAAAAACAAAGAAAAAAAGTTAAAAATACCAAATACGGTTTATTTGTTCATACCTTTTCAGTCAATGCGAAAGAAAAAATTTCTTTGATAACAACCTTATTATCATTGATCTCCACCTTTCCCCCAGTTCTCCCCATTCGGGCGCGAAGGGACTGCCACAAAGTTCTCATATTTGAATTTAAAAAACAAAAAGAAAAGCATAAAATTTTTAGCGAAACGTGCTCTCGAGCTTTATGTTTAAACTAAAGTAATAACCAAATACTTATTTCTTATTTTTATAAACAAGAACGAGGATGTACACTGATGTAATAATATGTTCAAAAAAAGAATACTAAGAAATTCTCCATTTATTGAGAGAAAGAAAGAAGAACATATCAAAAAGAAAAACAACTTATATTTTCCATACGAAATAGTAGATCGAGAACGCAACAATTAGTTGTAATTTGTTAGAAGTCTACCTCAAGAAGAGCGATCTAGAGAAAAAGACACATACACACAAGATGGAAAAAATAAACATGCATTTAGCTGAATGGTTTTACATAATACGGACAAAGTTATGTTTGAAAATATGAAACATCAGCCTACATTTATTTAGACATAAGAAAATCCCAAAAAGAAACTAATGTCAATATTAATTAGCATAAGAAATCCAATAAAGAACTGTTGGAAATTGTTTTTATTTGGCAATAAAGAAACAACATTTTATGATGTTAATTTACTAGAAACTACAGTTTATAATGTCAATTTATTTTGTTACTAATACATTTTGATACTCCGCTCAAATGTCTGTTCAATTAATGGTCACACCTAAAAGCAATATCACATTGTCACATCAATGTCATTTTGTAAATCATTTTAGATTATACGTATGACGCATTCAAGACCTTTAAAAAACAACCTTGCTACTGCAAATCAACCAAAATAATTAAGAAATGTTTTTTTTAATATGATAATCGAACGACAATGATCTTATTCAGAAAATAAAACGGTGTTCGCTTGTGTTTTAGTTGCTTTAATAAAGACAATATAGGTAAAGTAACATGAATCATTATAGAACTAGACGATCAAAGTGCAGATTGCGTGGGGCCGGGGAAGAAGCTGTGAAATAAATGATCTCACCTCCGAAAGAAGAGATTCAAGGCGATCAATTCTGAACACCCCTTCCTAACAAGACACATGACAATGAGGAGGATTGTGAACAGATTATGAACAAAATTCATGAAGATAAAGAAAATATTAATGGACTTAAAACGAGAAGAAAAGACACTTTACTTTATAAAGGAGAGATTGCAGGGAAGATTTCAGCTTAGGTGAACTGTCAGTCAACACTTTCCTAGCAATCCAGGGATATGTACTACCCAAGACTTTGTATTCTGGATTGAAGCTAATTGCAATTCCTTCCAGTACAGCTAAACTGATTCCACAAAGGTTAATTGTTCATGACGACCAAGTTTTAAATTCAATATGAGAACATTTATAACTGTTCACTTTTTCATCTTTCAACTTCTCATCAGGCACCTAAGTCAGAAGAGTTTAGACTGCTTCCTGCCTTTTTAGCTTAGTAATCTGGAGATTTTATCATTCTAACATTGTTAAAAAAATCTGAAGTGCATATTGTAGTTAAAATAAGTGTATTTTTATCCCTTTTTTGATAATTCTTTTAACTTCTTTCTAGTTTGTAGATTGTCCTTTTTTTCTTCTCCATCATTTCTCAATCTAAATACATATCAAGTCATCAAACACAAAAGTTTCATTGTCGAAGGCAAAAAATTAAACTTCAGTAGTTAGATTGTTACCTCCGTATTACAAGAGAAAAATATGATGGTATGCGAAATTTAAATTTATACCTGCAAATAAGGAAAAAAATGTTAATACTTGACTCAAACAACATAAAGTCCTCCAAATCGCCAAGAACTAGTTTAGCACTTAATATGGAAGTATATATCAGACCATATGATTTTTTCTTAATTTTTAGATTAAACTCACAATTTATTATGGCCAATAGTAGACATTACACCAATGGGAACATGATTACAGATGAGGCCAATTGCAGAGGGGGACTAGTTAAAATAGTAATGCTAATGAACGTCATCAGTACAAGTACACATGACTATGATGCCCAAGTGCGAAGATTAACAGCTATTAAGGTCACATAAAACATACTATATCTTGAGAAAAAAAAAAGCATTCATCAAAATCTCCTCAATGGGTAGTTAGTAATCTTATGAACTCAAAATCAAACACTGCAGAAGTATCTCAATCCAAAGAAAGTGGCAATTAGTCATATTTAAAACATCTTAAAATCCTGTCACTTTATTTTGAGTACTAGGTATAAAAGAAAACATCTTAAAACCTTCGTTGTTAATCTCTCAGGGTTGAAAGACAACTTTTCAACGAACTATTTTTCCATGTATCAGTTCTTATTTCTAGAAGAATAGACCCAGATACACCATATACACAGATACACTATAAACAGGCATAAATAAAGTTTTTTATAAAGAGATAGTTGAATTGATGAAATCTATCCGTATAAATTGACTTCAGATCAAACTGACACGCATTGAACTAGTAGCCTCTAAAGAGAACAATCTGACACTATTGATACATTTCTGGTCTAAGTGTCTTACATTGTAGTTCCTAGATTTCCTAAAAGATCTTCAAAATTGATATTGCTTATTCCTTTGGCAACCGCATTTTGGAAGACACCTACCAAAAAAGCAGATGAAATAAATGAGTTAACAATGAAAATCCAGTCAAAACGAGTAGATCAAAGATCATATAATACTACAGAGAAATAACTGCCGCTAATTGGCTCCAGAGAAACCTGTTAATGCTTTTGTAACAGCATCTTTGTCCACAGTTGGTGGAAGAAGCCTACGTGTAGACATTAACGACGCAGTTCAGAAATAATGATGACAACATCTTCAGAAGGCGAAAAAGAAGACAATTGTCATACCCAAGGGTGACAAAGTCCTTAGACAATGCCTCAAAATCTCTGTTAACAAGATGGAGACAAGCTTCAATAAATCCATCTCGAAGCTCTTGTCTAAATTCACCCATCATCCCAAAATCTGGTAAAGATAAGTAATCACTGCATGATTTTTTTTTTTTTTTCGTAACAACAGTAATATGGTGAATTATAATTAGTCCAAGCAACACATTCTAAATTATCAAAATTATGCAGTTACGGGTGTTTCATTCAAACTTTCATCTTTTTCAAAAAGAAAATAATAACAAAAGTCATTCTTTTCAGCCACTAACCATGTCCTAAATTAGCATGCTTGAGCTAACCAAATTAGCTTCTAGTTAAAAAAAAAGTCCATCTAGATGATAGTCATTGATAAAAACCACCTATCCATGATTATAAAATTCAATAAAATTCTCTTTGGAAAGAACATCTATAATTTCTCCGATAGTCATTTTACACTTTTAGATATCATTTTGCAACTAAAATATAGGAATGGAAAATTCAAGGAATGAGGAGCCTTGAAAATTAACAAAAATATCTAAACCGACCCACTTTTTCTCACCTTTAAATTCATCTCTATTTTGCTTAAATAATGTTGATTATACCCTTTTCCCTTTCAAGTCACTATAAACTGACGAGGATATCTTTGACATTTTTATGGATGCTGACCAGAATACAAAGAACAACTCTTGTGCAATATCATTCTTGTGGATGTCAGTTATGTCATCATCGGTTATCCTTTGCTATTTGATTTAGATGTTATTATTCATGGCAGATCAAACTATTATTCTTTCGTATTCCAGAAAAAGAAAATTAACTTTAATCTTATGCCATCAAACCCAAAATCACTAGACACTACTCAAGAGAGGAAATTTGTGAAATCCAAAGGATTAATTATTATTAATCTTCTTCACACCACTCACATTTCATATAATAGCTCTATGAACCAATCTATAAGTATTAGTCATTTTGAAGTTGTAGATGGTTTTAAACTTAGGAAGTCTTTAGACCTTCTCCCATGTCACTGTATTCTAATGTATTTATGTTGACTAAAAATTTTGCACAACATTTTTATGATTTGCATGTTGAGATCAATAAACAAATTAAAACTAGTTATGAATTATATAAACTACGAGCTGATTCACACAAACATGTTAAATTTAATATTGGAAATTATGTTATAGTTCGGATTTGTCCCGAACGACGTCTATCCGAACCATGTTCTAAATTGCAAGTTGTTAGTGTTGGTTGTTTTAAAATTTTAAAGCAAATTGACTCAAATACATATGTCATTGATTTTTCACCTCATTTTGGTTATCTTCCTATTTTTAATATTTTGAGGCTTTGCTTGCTTATAAAGGCCATTTTAGTTCATATGCTTATCATTTTCTACCTTCACCTATCGATTTCGAATCTGCATCTGCTAATTCTATTTTTCCTACATCTTCTGTCATAACACATAAAGATAAAATTGATACTATTTTAGATGAACAAATTGTATTTACTAATGACAATGAAGTTCAACATTTTCTAGTTCGTTGGGTGGATCCACCAAATAGTGATTGTACGTGAAATTCTACAGAGACATTTCAGCACTCGGATCCAAACCTCTTGGAGTTCTTTCGGAGTCATCAGAATCTTTATTTGCTAGATTCCAAACCAACTCGAAAAGATTCTCAGTCGCGGGCCGAGCTTGACTCGGCTCGTTACTGTAGCGAGCCGAGCCCAGTCCAGGAATCGAGCTCGCGAGCCCTCCACGGACCGAGCCAAACGAGCCGGCCAACGGGCCAACTTGTTGGCTCGGCGGGCAAGGCTAGCCATGCAGCCTGTCCGCTCAACACCCAACCCCCAACGCCCCCTGTGATTTTCGAGTGGTTGATCAATTTTTTTAGGTGAAAACAAACCTTAAACATTGAACGAAAAATCGGGAAAAAATAGTCTATTAACTTTCGAGATTTCTTAACAAGAAATATAGAGCATCTCGAGAGCAACGCAATTGAACTAGTTTTGTCGAAAACAGAGGTTGGACGATCGAAAATCTCTCTCCTCCCTCAAGGTCGCGGCTCTCTCTCTCTCTCCTCACCCCTCTCTTCGTGGCGCTCTCCAAAAAATCAATTAATTCTCTTTTTTGTATTTTTCAAATATGTAATTTTTTGAATTTGTAATTTTTTTTAAACTTTAATTTCTTTTTATATGTTAAAATATGTTTAATGATATTTATTTAATATTTTTTATTGAAAAGTGTCAAATAATTTTTTATAAATACATTCAATTTAATATGCATTAATATAATTAATTTTTAAATTAAATTAGTAAATACCGTTGGTATATAATTTTTAATATTTATTATAATTTTAAATAAATTTCTTTAAAAAACTTATAATATATTAATATAAGTTGAAAATATTTATGTACGCTCGGCTCATTGGGCTCATTGAGCCAGCTCGGCTCGGCTCGTTTCGTTTAACTTGTGGCTCGCGAGCCAGCTCGAATTGAAATTTTTTCAGGCTGGCTCGGTAGGCTCGGCTCGTTAACTCAATAGGCTCGATGAGCCGGATTATTTCTGACTCTGCTCGACTCGGCTCGCCTCGACAGGATTGTTTTTCATCTCTAGTCCAACCTCATGATACACAAGTCTATAAACATCAGAAAAAGGTTGCTCAGCCGATTAACTTATGGTTGAGTAATTGATCAGCTTCTTGCTTTGTAGTTCCGTCAACTTAACTGAGTGATTTTTCTACCCCGAAAGAATTGATGTGGACATCTTCGACATTTTACTTTTATCATTTATATGTTTTATTCATTTATTTCAGTTAAAATTAATTTATCATCTTTTAGAGTTATCCCTAACTTTTCCTATTTAATTTCTATTATTGTATCTTATAAAGACAGATTATGATAATTATTGAATAAATTGAAATGATTTCAATTTTCCAACACTACTTTTCTCTTTAGAATTTTTCTCCTCCTCTTTTGCCCTTCTACGACTTCCTCATTTTTTTTTCTTTCTTCCTCTAAAGCTAACTTTTTTTATATATATTCTTTCTTCAATATCTGCAATCTACATCACAAACCTAATTCTCTTTTTTATTAGACATATTTCATGTGTTCTCCTTTGCTTCATCCCCGAAGTTCAGCTAAACCACAATGCCCCTTTCACATACTTATCCCACATTGGCTACAAATTTAACAAATTATTGTTAACAGGATAAAACAAGAGAGTTCCTATACTTTTTTAGAGTAGTCAACTTTTAAAAGACTAGGAAAAAATTAGGGTATACAGGATATTATGCGAATAACCAATCTAGTCATACTTAAAAAGAATGTCACCAGATGTACTTTTCAATGGACTTTCAAACTTTTTTATATCAAGAAAAATAAGTTCAAAAGGTCTGAAAATAAAACTCTTTCACCCAAAGGAAATTTATCAAAAATTTCTTGTGAAGACCAAAGCTCGACAATGTATGACAGTTAAAGTGACAAGTTATAACAGAGAAAGTTTTAAAATTTATCAAAGCCAAACTATCTTTCATCACAAATCACCTATTACTTCTATTCCAAAAACACAAATAATTTTTACCACTATCTTTCTGAAAAATTTTCACATGCAATCAAGCCTGAACAATGATCCCTGATAGATATACCTATTTCAGAACGTATGAAACAGACATACTTATTTTTTCTCTCTTTTATGATATATTTTATGACCATTTTCCAATTGAAAGAACATAAGATACACTGATACAACAGCTTCGGTAGAGGAGTTAGACAAAGGTATTTATAGATATAAGTGCTAAGCATATTTTCCCAAAAAAAAAACCAACTACTTAGTGCAGACCCAAAGTATGCCTCCTGCTAAAAACAAATTCAGTGCTGCCGATGTCATTCTAACTGGCAGAATCAGTTTGCACACCATCATTGAATAATCAACATTAAAAACAGAACATGATAGTTGCAGAAGATATCAAAGTTAACAACATAACAAAGTTGACAACTCAAGAACTAAATGGCTGGATGAGAATAATTCTTATAGCAACTAGCAATAAATCATGGAGATAACAAATGAAACAACAATATTTCCAGAAAACCAAGGACAGATTTATAAATAAATTTATTGAACTACTTGTGAATACCTAAGTAAGCCAGTTTTCCATCATAAGTTCGAAGAAGGTTTCCAGGATGAGGATCTGCATGATAGAAACCATACTCCAGAAGTTGATTGAATGAGCAATAGACCCCTACCTATTGGAAAAGCAAAGACATCTTCTTAAATACCACATAAATACTCTGAACTGATACATTTAATCTTAAGAAAAATGTAAATTCAACTAATTTTGTAAATAACCTCAATTAAGTACAGATCCTTTACTTCTGCTAGCTTTTGACCCTGCCACAGGATAAGAGAAACCCCAAAAAAGAATTTAGCAACCACCTATTGAGATAGAATAACTTCCGGCCTGCTGCAGTGTTTTTATATATACACTATTTTACTAAATTTGTTTCTTACAAAAAAAGCATAATGTTAAATATTCCTAGACTTATATAGGAAACAAAATATAAAATTTCTTAGCTATAAAAACGAGAGATATCTTGCAACTAATTTTGCCTGTGTAATTATTATTACTTGCAATAATTTGGATTTGATCGAATCATTGCATGTCTTGGTTATTGTGGCCATCTGGCACTGAAAACCGTAACTCCTGAAAGTTTTCCACCAAAAGACCAAGAGCATACCTCAACCCATTCCATTGTAAGGACCCTCTGAGTACTGAGTTGCACAAGCATTTCTGGAACCAATACATCTGGTATACTTCCATAAAGTTGCCTACTCAAAACACAATGCGGATCTTAGCTAGAGCATGGAAGAGTTTGGAAGTAATGCAAGACATTTTTTGCAAAAACAAGTAGGGGATATGTTTGATTGTGGCAGGAACTTTAGTGTTTTCAAAATGGTTTTACTTCTAAACAACTTTGATTCTTGCTTAATCTAATTTCATGAAACCTTTTAGTTTTATTATGAGGCAGATTCCATCATGAATGGTATTCCTTACTTGAACTTTCAATCATATTCCTTATCATGTAGGTATTTATAACTCAAAAGGGAAACATACACAGATTTGGCATGCCAACCCTAACAATCTTTTTATAAGAAACAGAATTTATCCTAGTCGATGCTAAAAGAGAATCACACTTTAACTTTGGTCTGACTACATGCAATTAACTACAACAATAAAGCAGATTCAGTTGAAACTTATGTAAGCTTGAAAAGCACCAATTGTATCGTTTCTTAAAAAAAAATAATAATACTTGTCTTCACTGTACTCTTTTCTCTTTCTATTTAACAATGACGAGACTGAGATAGCTAAAGCTGCTAACATGAAATGAGAACACCAATCAGCAAGAACATAATCTACAACAGAATACACGTGATACTGTTTCTCATATTTATTCTCTGATTACTAGAACATAACAAACAACTTTGCCAAGTATCTCTTCCTGTAACTAATAGGACCAATATTCAGCAATGTCGATATAGTCCCATTCCATAATCATTAACTTCCCACGCAAAATAACATGTTGTAAATGGCGACACTTCCAAAAACAAAAGAATTTCACGAAAATCCAGAGGGCATACACATACCTAAACTTAAGACCATTTTTCGCTTCTTTCTTGTAGTCCATCTCCTGCATTCAATGCGATTTACCTGTATTCAACTTGAAGCTCTAAGAATAATCCTCAATTAAAAAAAAAAAAAAAAAAAAGCATCCTATAAGGATTTTCACTTCTTAAATTTGGCAACTTATATTTGGAAAAAACGTTGTTCTGACCTTAAAATAATAGCAAAGAAACAAAAGAAAATTGAAAAACAAATTTGAATACTGAAGAACCCATATAACAGGGATGTTTGAACGAAAAAAAGCTTTCAAGAAGAATATAACACCACATAGCTTTGTCAAACAGAACAACACTACACATAGTAAAAGTAAATGTAATTCTCACTTTTTACAAAGAAGCATGGCACATAACAAAACTAGGACAAATAGATCAGTATATACCCGGAAGAGACTGGATGCCCATTCATCAACTACTGCCTGCAAATGAATTTCATTAATTATAAAAACCTAATTTGATAGGTGTAAAAAGTTAAATGCATATGTTTATGAATGGCAGTGAGATTGTGCGAACTTTTGCTAATTGTATAGATGTCAAACTGCATTAAAAAGAATAACCATACAATAAGTTTCATCGTCTAGGTATTGGTTGTTGTACATCAGTGTATTTCTGTAACTAATAAGACTGGTAGATTGGCAACACCCAAGTTAATAGCTGGTCTCACCATTTTCGGGCTGACCATTAAAAAAAATCTCACTCCGCACATTCAAATGGATAATAGTTTGGTTATCACTTCAAGTTTAATTCATTTGTAATCCAAGCTACCATTGAAAAATTACCTGAAGATCAGTATTTAGTTTGCCAACTCTACGAAGCAACCCAGCAAAAAAGCGCAAGATTAATATGTCCAGGGAAATAGCAGATTGAACTCCAGGCCTCTGTACTTTGACAGCAACAACTCGTCCGCTAAGACGTAGCCTTGCTTGGTAAACCTGTGTTTACAGAGGGTTCTGCTAAGTTTTCCTGCATGGAAGTGTAACCAAAGAAAAGAAAAAATTCCTAGATTGAAAAGGAGCAAGTGTAAGAGCAGGCAGGAACCTGCCCAAGGGAAGCTGCAGCGATTGGCACAGGTGAAATCTCTGAAAAGAGCTCATCTATGGCTGAACCAAGTTCTTCTTCTATAGTATTGAAGGCAACTTCGGAGGAGAATGGAGCTATTTGATCTTGTAATAGTGAGAGTTCATTCAAGTATGAAGGAGGTATCAAATCCTACATTAAGATTGTCCAATATGTAAATGAAATCCCAATACTATGTTGATGTAATGATTTTGTTATCTAAAACTACGTCCCAAATATTAACAAGCTGGAACTCCAGCTCAAGCACCTGGACTTGGTCCTTCGGAGAAAATATTTTTTCTTTTCCTCGGAAAGGAAAATCGCGTGGGAGATTATTCAAACTTGATAATATGTACCCTAAAATTCTAGTTCTATCCACCTATTTGATCACTTCATAAAATAAAAAAAATTCTAGACACCTTAACCACCCAAATAATATCAATTCTTACCCATATTAGAAACTAATGAATAAATTCATAACCAAGAATGTGGTCAAAAAGACTTTGGGGATAGCAATTTATTTGCTTAGTGGGCAGATGTCAACGTGTAACGCATCCCAGTGCTGCTAATATAATATTGTCTGCTTTATGTCGAAAATTGCAAGGATTTATTTTTGAAGTTAACCCAAAACGCGTTGTACTAGATAAATAGAAAAACTCTACTTATAAATCATGTATTTTTCACTGTACCAATCAATATAGGATTGTACACCTCCACTGGTACAAGTTGTCACGCGACGGTAATAAAGATAAAAAATAAAAATAAAAATAAAAATAAATTGAATGATGACCAGATCTAGAGTAAAGGATGTTAAAAAAAATTTGCATGATATTTAATTTAATTAAATCAATCAAATTTCTGAATTCAAAACTTTGAAGCACTCTAGGTAGTAAAGCAGCTTTTAAACTGGCGTGTAAGAAAGAAAAGTGTACCAAATGGATTTCAATGAATGTATTAGAAATGAACAACTACAAAGATACTGAACTCCATCAAAATAAAGCTTCTTGTTTTTCAAATATCTAGTTAAGATGCTCTTTCAAGGTGGCTTCCCAGCTACCGCATATCATTGACAACTTATATGCAAAATTATACCAAGTATAGTATACATTAACTAATTAAATTACAGAATTTGCTTTCCATCAACTTACAGGACGAGAAGAGACAGCCTGAGCAATTTTGATATATGCCTGCAAGATACAAAAAACAATGAAATTGTTTTACAAGTGAGCATCAAATTCCTGTTTCAATGCAACTTTACGAAAATTGATTATCATTTGACTGTAGAAACACAACTAGAGGATGAGACTGACATTTGCTAAAATGATGCAACTGGTCGTTATGTTGGTTAACAGACCATTTTACTGTAACCTAACCCATGACATGCATCTTTATTTTCAGGTCTTTTCAACACTGGAAACAGATTTAAATAGACATGCAAGTTGAAAGAATTATTGAACAAGGACGTAAATAGCAAGTTTGCCAACATTCTAGCATTTCTTTCTGAAGGTGTACATTTTTCCAGAAGAAAATCCAGGGTAAACATTTGTGAACTATGTAGAAAGAAGTCATCTGGCTTCAGTAGAACAGAAGTAGATTTATTTTTCTCCTATATTCTCTGTCAGACACAGAGTAACCATGTATGGACAATATGACTTGTATATTAATACTTCTGAATTATGTCAACATAATGAAAGATCAGTGCAACTCCAAAAAAAAATTATCATATTTTTCCTAAGTAGAAAGAGTAACATAAAGTACGCGAATGAACTAAATCGCTAGTTTCCAATCATCAAACTACCAATGGAAAAGACAGTGAATATCAGTGCGACTTACCGGACCAAGCTCCACCAATATTCTCCGAAGCTCTGAAGCCCTAGTCTGCAAGAAAACAAGAAAAGAACAAGAAAACACTACAACATAAACTCAGTATCGTTTTTAAATAAAGATTGCTGAATCCCGCAGATTACTAAATAAAAAATAAGAAAAAAAGTGACCTCAAACATGAGTTCGGAGCGGTCCATAAGGCCGTCGATGTAACGAAGTCCAAACCACTTGCCAAAAGTGGTCCCGATCTGAAAGAGACGACGTAGGAGGAGTAATGGTCTCCTCCGGTAAATCGCAGCGATCTTTGAGATGCTGTAATCAGTCAAGGACTCGACCTCCCCGGCCGAGAGATCAAAAAGATAACCAGAAGACTCAGTGAAAGTGTCTGCATCGCCAGAGGAAGCGCCGCAACGGCGGGGGAACCTCCGAAATCCAAGGATCCAGGAAGAAGAACAGCTAATACCACCGGATGGAGACGGAAAAAGGATAAACCGCGAGAAATTGGGGAGAGAGAAATTGCTCGGCTTGGAAATGGCGGGAAAGAAAGCGCAGGAAGGGGAGGGAAGAACCGCCATTTGGGGAAACAAGAAACGGAAATAAAACCGCACCAAAACTGAACTGCTTTGCTCGTTTTAAACGACTCGAAATTCCCGAGGCTAACGTCTCTATTGTCGTCCTCGTATTATTTATCCAATCTTTTCAGAAACAAAAAATAAATTAATTGGTGGTAGTAAAATACGCCACCGTTTGTATTTTGTTTAAAGTAACGTTACTTTTAATTATGTGATCGGATAAATATTAATTAGTATAATTATAATTTATTATAATTATCAATTGTATTTTGAAAAATGAAACGAATAATTATTAATTTCGTAATCATAGTTTTTAATACGAGAAAAAATTTAATAAATTTTTTTTTTATATTTAGAATTAATACCTTAGATACAAATACGTTATTATATCTTGTAAATTATTTCAACTTTTTTTTGTCGATCGAAACTTCTCTGTTTTTTTTTGGTATTCTTGGATTATAATTAACAAATCATCAATGGGTTGGACCACTTATTGTAAAATTTAAGAGTATTACTCTTTAAAAAAATATACCGCATTACTTTTTGTGAGTAAGATTAAATTTTCTTTTTCATTTTATATTCAATATAATTATTATTTTTTTTAAATAATTTAA
Organism: Begonia peltatifolia; assembly: GCA_022433055.1. NCBI lineage: Eukaryota > Viridiplantae > Streptophyta > Magnoliopsida > Cucurbitales > Begoniaceae > Begonia > Begonia peltatifolia. The sequence continues at coordinate 3,921,482 of CM039530.1, forward strand.
AATTTCTTTTAATTATTAATTAAAAATAAATTTAAAAGAGGAAAACCCAACTTATTACCAATCTAAAAAAACTTTTAATCTAAACTAAATTATTTCAATTTCAGGGATGGGCAAAATAAAATTAGAACTGCAGTTTCAACTTAATTACAGTTCAATTCCAGTGCAGATTGATTCTATCTAATTACAATAGGCGACGACTCTTAACTTTCAATAACCATGCGAATCGATTCATGTTTCGGTTATAACCCAACCGAAAATCTTTAAAAAAAAAATATTCAAAATTTAACTCGTATTTCAAAAATTGGACAAAAAAATTAAACAATTTAACAAAATATTAATTGAAACCCAAGTCCAGTGCTGTATCCATGGAACCGTGACCATTCCGATTCAAGAGTTGAACCAAACCGTGTCCACCCTTACAATCAATAACTCTACTTTAGCCGGTTTCGTTAGACGACAAAATCGACTGGATCCGTGCTCGTGCTCGTGCTCAACCTTAAAAAATATTGGCACTCAAACTTTCAGCTGCAATATTTGACATAAGAAGCAAACAATGAAATGTAACGCATGCATTACACCACCCACTACTATTTTACAAACAAGAGTAGAGCATACTTTTTAATTAATTTACATTTACATTTCACACAAACACAACATAATCCAAACTCAAAATCACCAACAAAAGCATGAAAACATGAAGCTATATTTATATTCCTAATATTATTCCTTCGACTTGCTTCATCTTCCTTCTCGGGCACCGTCGCTGTCAAAACCCCATTCTCTGGCCCGCATTTTATGTCGTCCACCTCTGCATTTTCCGGCAGCCGGAATCGCCTTACGAACCCTCCCCGTGGGACCTCTCAATGCCGTGCCCCTTGTCGGTTTCTACTTCTTCCTCCTTGGTCCGGTTGCCACTGATTTGCAAGATGTTACCGTCCTCCACTTGGACCTTCACTTCCTCTCTCCTCACCCCTGCCACTCCCACTATTAGCCCTCCCTTCGAACTTGGCTAGCACCGCCCTAGCTAACTCGCAGGCCGGTGACACTAAAGCGCATAACCCTATTGCACAGCCCATTGACACTGCTTCCTTTTCTTTCTTTTTTACCATACTTATGCTTATTATCATTATTATCACTATAGTGGCCGAAACACAAGCTAAAGGCCAGTGCCACCTAAATGACCATTTCACAGAAAAATAGAGATAAAATTTGCTGACCGGGAATATCAGCGCTGAAAATATGAGCGTTATTGGTCTCGCGACAGTTGACGTGGGCCTGGGCGAGAGCAGAAGCATCATCTGGGTCACGGTGGCGTCGGCCCCATGAGCTTGTTCCATAGCGAAAAGGGTCCCATATTTCTGACCAGAAATTACTCCCCCCGCCACGCAATCCGGACCATGGTCCCAACGATGTCATATTTAACCTGTCTTCTTCTTCCTGTTTAGATCTTGAGAATTAGATTTTCAGTCTTTCATATTATGAAAATCCAAGGTTTTGAGCAGTGTCCTGAGTTGTGTGCTTCTTTGCTTGGTGGCAGCGCCGATCTACACCACGTAGAGATTTAGGGGGCACGTATAACGTTTCCATTTTCTATGCACGCCAGGTGTTTGTGACTTGTCCACAAAGGAACGGGCATATCTCTTTTGCTCCAGACGAGTTAGACCCGAAATTGGTACATTTATTTTGTGTAAAATAATTGGTTTAATTACTCAATTTCCATCTCTTGTTCAGTCTATCCGCACAGCTAATGAAGTTCATGAATCTGACCACCTTTGCTCATTGGCAGAGAAGGCACCCCTCACCAAACCCTTAATTTACGTGATATAATGATGTAATTCAAACCTCTAGAGTCTTCTATGTAGCTTTTAATACTTTAGCGTTGCGGTAAGGTTTGAACAACTCGAATAATACCCCGTACTTGACTTGCTTGAATTTCAAGCTGTGAAGGAGCTTCAAGAAACAGTTCCTAATAATCTTATGCAAATTTATCTTAAATATACGTAGAAAATACTTTTTTCTCGTAAATGTGCATCCTCTGAGAAATTTAGCGACGGAGATACAATTCCTGTCGGCAGTTTCTTCCCTTTCTTGCCGGTGGAAGTGTTCGACGCAAATCCAAAGTCAATGGCCACCCATCGTTATACATTGCATTCTCATCCAGATAACCAATTTGTCCGTCATCTTCTCCGCTCAAATTTCTATCGCAGAAGAACATCAGAGCCTCATCTACCCTTCTTTCAAATGAATTAACCTCACAACACCGAGTAACATCTCCTCTGCCACCCTTTCCAACTATAATCTCTCAGCCTCACCCAGTTTTCGTTCACATGATCTCCGACGAGAGAGGGGAGGGATGGTCGGCGGCGGCGGGGTCTGGCTTGGCCGAATGCGCGATGTGTTTTCAGTGTTGAAATAGAACACGCCTTTTTTGGGAAGTTCTCTTTTTGTCTAAGTGAGGGTAATAATGTCATTCAATGTAGGCTGGGTGATTTTTCTATTTCCTTTGCAAAAACCTTGAAGAATCTGAGAAGCACGCCAGAGTTGATAGCAGGCGCAGTCATGGATAATCAAGCTCCCCATGAGGAAGTAGAAGATCAAGGGGAGGTTTTCCTTGATGAGTCTGACATCATCCAAGAAGTTATAGTTGATGATGAAGGTCTCTAGAACTCTTTCTCACGCTCGCGCTCTATATTTTTTCCATCCGCTTATGTTTACTCTTGAGCTGTTTTGTTTTTTGTGCCGAAGCAGATCTTCCAGACGCTGAAGACGAAGCAGGTTGCATTTATTATCTGTTCTTTCAATTTTCTCTCTTTTATTTAATTTCGTCTGTTCAAGCTCGCTTAAGCTCCATTTCATCAATATATTGCTTTCATTTTGAGTTTTTTATTTGAATTTGTACAATATCTCTTGAACTGATCAATTAATTTACTCTCTCTTTATGTTCGTGGTTCAGAGGACTCCGATGATTCTATACATATATTCACCGGTCATACTGGTAAATACTATTTTTCTATATTTATCTCATTTCTGTGTTGTCATCTTTGACAATTTTTGTAAGCGCAGTGATTGAATATTTAATCAATGACTATTATCGTGTAAGAGGATCCTTCTTTTCTATTTCTCAATGGTTTGCCGGTGACTTTCCTGTGTAGGTGAAGTTTACACTGTTGCTTGTAGCCCGACTGATTCGACTTTAGTGGCTACTGGTGGTGGAGATGACAAAGGATTTATTTGGAAAATTGGTCATGGAGATTTTGCCTCTCAGCTTAATGGTATGGTTGTATCCATGTTATTTATTTTCCTTGGTTCCTTAATTTTTATGCCCTATGTCGTTTCATCATTTTCTACTCGTGACTAAAAAAATGTATGAGTCTGCACACTACTCTTTTAAAAATCGTGTAATTTCTGATGCAGGTCATAAAGATTCTGTTTCTAGTGTAGCATTTAGTGCTGATGGTCAGCTACTTGCATCAGGAAGCTTTGATGGACTCATCCATATTTGGGATATTTCATCAGGATCTCTTAAGTGTACCCTAGAAGGTCCTGACGGAGGGATTGAGGTGAAATTCTTATTAAATTTTGCTTGTAGTGTGAGTTGGAGGTCAAATAAGTTAATTAAACTCTGAGATACGTGATGTCTCAGTGGATTAGGTGGCATCCTAGAGGGCACTTGATCTTGGCTGGTTCTGAGGATTCTACGGTTTGGATGTGGAATGCAGACAAAGCAACGTATCTCAATGTGTTTTCTGGTCATGGTGCTAGTGTTACATGTGGTGAATTTACTCCTGATGGTAATGGGTGAATCATCTTGTTTCTGTTCTATCTCTCTCTCTCTCCCTTTTGCTGCATACATTTTAATATGGATTGAATTCATTTTTTGTAAAGGTAAAACAATTTGCTCTGGTTCTGACGATGCAAGTTTAAGAATATGGAATCCAAGAAGTGGTGAGAATATTCATGTCATAAAAGGTATTTGTGAAATTTCAGAATGAGATTATTTGTTTTTTCATTTATTCCTTAAGTTTACATCACCGTTGCTTTTTTTCTGGAAGAATAGAATCAAAAGGATTGCATTTCACATGTGATGATATAACTCCTTTTGTGAAAGATTTGGGAGATCCATTGCATACAATGAAAAATGTAGAGATATTATTGATAATAAAGCATGACCTTACATAATTATCTTTAGTGAGAGTCATATTCTAGATCAAAGTTTTTGCAGGCATGGTGTTAGCACTATCTCATTATTATAGATGATTATGATACATTTATATGATACATGTGTGTGTGTGTAATAAGAGTACAAATAAATCGACTTTTTAAATGACATTATTTTGAGTGATATCTTAATTGGTAACGTGCACATTTCTTGTATATTTTTATATAAAATAATTAGTAATCATTGAGTGAAATATACATCAGCGTGTTCTCCTAGTTATAAGTATCCACTATAGTTCCAATGCTCCAATGGGTGTTAGAATGTACTGCCTACAACCAAATAGCGTGTGCTATTTTGGCTACTAAAGGACATTGAATTAACTACTAGTAATCCACTATAGTTCCAATGCTCCAGTGGGTGTTAGAATGTACGGCCTACAACCAAATAGTGTGTGCTATTTTGGCTACTAAAGGACATTGAATTAACTACAAGTAATGCTAATATATAGGATGGTTTATATGCAGTTTAAGTCCCATTACATAAGATGAGGATTGTTTAGTGGATATTTCAGTGATGTAATTAAATTAATATGAGTAGTCTCTAGCCCAAATAATTTAGTGAATCTCAGTTAGAAGATTGCTGGATAGAGACTTCAATTTATTCGGGTAACGAAACACTTCCCATTAGATTATTTTGCGTGCATGCTTTCTAAATATTGCTGACTGCTGAGTGAATTTTAGCAATTGGGTTGGGATTGAATTATTTTTAAGATTCTTACTTGTGTTTTAAGTTTTTTTTTTAATACTCATCCATTTTATAGGAATTTATATAAGATTTGGTAAGAAAAAGTTCACCCATCTGAAAACTTAACATTCTCAGATTCTGCTGCTATAGTGTAGATGTATGTATTGATTTTATAATTTCTGCAGTCTGTTTGTTTTTGTTTATATTGGAATAGTATATTAGATTAAAACCTGAATACTGAAAATAGTTTTCTTTGTGATTTAGAATTCATTATTTCCTATTTTTAGTGAATTTTAAATAATTTATTGATTAAAAAACAAACTTGGAATAATATAGTTATAGTGAATTTGAAATAGATAGTGATTTTAAATCACAAAATTGCTTTGTATATATATTTGTGTTTTTTCAATTGGCTTATATATATAATAAATCTTCTTAGGTCATCCTTATCATACTGAAGGGCTAACATGTATGGCGATTAGCTCTGATTCAACCCTTGCTATTACTGGTTCCAAGGATGGCTCTGTCCATATTGTGAATATAACAACCGGGAAGGTAGTCTGTTTTTACCCTTCAACATTATTCTGTCTTCGTATTGTGTTTTTCATCTTGTTTGGGAGTCATTGTGTGCTCCAGTGGCTAATCCTTCAACTAATCAAACAGTGCGAGTTTGTAATAAAATCTGTTTTGTTCTCAAGCCTATAAACTTACCTTACTCATTGCTATAAACAGGTTGTCACTTCTCTGGTTTCTCATTCAGATTCAATCGAGTGTGTTGGGATTGCTCCAAGGTATAGAATCAGTATTCCATTTCTGTGTTTGTTCAAGTGTGGATGAAATTGAAACAATAATCATATCATAAGAAGGATCATATCATACGGTACACACACGTATATATATGATAAACATGGGCATGCATAATAAATCCTACACGTATGACTTTTGTAGTTTGTCTGCTTGTTGAGTTTTGTTTAATTTTTAACATGCTTTATCACTGAAAAGGTAATGTGATGAATAATCATGGGTAAAAACATTCTGACTAAATGGAGGGTTTAGAATCACAACACAGCCGGGAGATCATTTCTGTACGTGTCCTAAATAGAATGAGCATTGTTCAAGTGCTTGTAAATGCAGATTCTGCCAAGTGATATTAGGCTGAATATAATTTTCTTAAACTTCCTTTTTTTAAGTGGTGTGGCATGAATAACACACTTCGTCCGTGTGTCATAATGTTTCTCTTGTCATTTTATTTCAAGTTTTAATTAAAAGCATTCAATGTAAGACGTGCATAACATGATTGTGCTGTTTTGCTCTTGCATAGCAGCTCTCCTTGGGCTGCAACTGGAAGCATGGATAAGAAGCTTATCATCTGGGATCTGCAGCACTCAATGCCACGTTGTACATGCGAGCACGAGGTCCGTTTATAGTTTTAAATTGTATATTATTGATTCATCAGATTTTGGCCTTGCTTGACTCGCTTATCTGAGCACAATGTTTTCAATAATGGGTCAGGATGGAGTGACGTGCTTGACTTGGATCGGTACTTCGAAATACATAGCAACTGGATGTGCTGATGGTAAAATTCGAATTTGGGACAGTCTCTCCGGTAATTGTCTTAAAACTTACGCCGGCCATAGCAGTGTGATTCAATCCTTGGCGTTATCCTCGAACCTTGATTACCTTGTTTCCGTTTCCCTCGATGAGACTGCCCGTGTATTTGAGGTTGCTGAGTATCATTAGGCGACTAAATAATCCTTTGTAAGTCAGTTTAAATACTCGATTGGATTTAAATTATTAAGTTAATATTTTGATGCTCATCTTGGTTTCCTCCTTCGAACCTTCTCTTTTTCATTTTTCTCATCTATAAATAGTGCAGTCTCAAGAGTTGGGTACATGTTTTTCTTATTTTGGTGCATGAATTTGCTTCTTCTCGAGTCAGGTGGAATGAGAAATGAAGAATTTGCTAAGAAAAATATGAGATGGGGTTGGAAAGAGAATGCAGCTGGGGTAACATGCCGGATCCCTGTGCAATCCCAGCATTTCTACAGAGCTTGCAATGGAAGGTGTAGCCTCATCATTGGACCTGGCCGAGTCAGGCTGGTTTTCGACGCATTTGTATGCCTGCATATTACCCGCATGTCTAGGTTCGGCCAACTGGATTTGGATATCTTAATATTTTACAATTAATATTTATTGCGAGCAAGGGCCGCCGTCGCACCCCGGGTCGACCTTAGACCAAGTCATAGATGTTGGGCATGTTGGAAACTTTCCCGCAATTGTATACCAAAATCATTTTAAGTTAGGTCCAAAATTCACATGTTCATCTCAAATTTAATTGTCAAACTAATCTAATATTATCTCTCTTCCTTTGTTGTCTATGTTTATATTTGTAACTAACTTCTCGCTATCAAACCTTACAAATTTTGTCACAAAATAATAATAATAATAATTTTTTGTCGTTACAATACCCACAAACCATTTTGTCGCTCGAGTCAATCAAGAGTGGTTTGGCCTTTGATTATAATTCGCAAGGCACTAAACACAATCCGACTAGGGACTACGATGAGTAGTAACCAAGTATAAATTTTGGGTCATGGGATGTTGTCATCTGATTTATAAGACGTGGGATTATTTGGAGATAACAAGGTTTAATGATGAAAATAAAAAAGGGTTGATTGAATGAAAGAAGTTCATTCAAGGCAATTACCTGATATTCACGTTAATGGCAGACGACCTTCAGTTCCACAGATGAATCCCATCATTTGCACGTGAACTCTCTGTCTCCTATCAACTTAAAGCTCCTTCTTTTTCTCTTTTCATTAATTCTTTAATAATTCCTCATTATTATTATTTTTAAATTCCGAAGCATCTCTCGTAATTTTGACTCAAATTTTCCTTTTTCTTCTTTTTTTTTTTTTTTTACAGAAAAAAAAAATAGTTTTATTAGAAAACATATTGGTTAAATTTCCAAAAGAGCTGATTACCGTCTCGGAATAAATTGTCATTCTTCGGCCAAAATATTATTCGAGTAAAAAAACCAAACAAAATAAGATATTTCAACGACAATCAACAAACAAATCGGGTAGAAATTAAAATAATAGTCTATTTTGGAGAAAAAAACATCTGGTTAAAACATGGTACGATGTTGATAGGAACATTTAAGAGATGGAAATGAAATGGCTTTGGGATGGCACGCAAGAACATGTGAAAAACTTGATGTGGGGGGCGAGGATCATGTGAAGACCAAAACATGTCTTCCTCCTCTTTCTACATTTATTATACTCTCCTTTCCATTTATATACCTCTTCTTCTTCTTATTCTTCTTCACACCCATTAAAAATCGAAACTTCGATTCACTTTTTTGGACATCGTCGATACGATGAAGAAACTCTCTCTACTTGTTCGTATATGTTTACTTCTCGCCATTATTTTATTCGTCGTTTTGGTGAGTGGACGGAGAACCCTCTTGTCGGCTCCTTGTGATTCTCGTGAGTGTATGTTTATACGGATGCTTAAAATTAAGTTTATTTTTTGCTTATAATTTTTATTTATTTGTTGTTATTTTCCATTAACCTGTGTGAATTTCAGTGTGTAACGGGAAAAACAATGAAAAGATAGAGCCTCCTCCATTGTACAAAAAGGTAAGTTTGATATCCAAATAAAAACTCCCTTCTTTTTCTACTCAATTGATAGCCATGGCAAAAATAATATAACATCGATATGGTTTGATTAAAATGCGAGAATTGATATTATTACTATTATCGTAAATAGATGGTTATGTCGGGCAAAGAGGGAGGAAATGCCGGGATGGAATTGTACATGACAGGTTCAAGCTTGCCGAACTGCGAGCATGCTTGCGGGCCGTGTTTTCCATGCAAGAGGGTGATGGTGAGCTTCAAGTGTTCATCCATGGCGGAGCCTTGTCCCACTGTCTATAGATGTATGTGTAAGGGTAGATTTTATCATGTGCCCTCCAATTGAGGAATGCCCTTCATTTTTCATTCTCTCATTTCACTCAGAAATAGCAGTGAATTGTTCCCAGAATCAATCTCTCTCTCTCTCTCTCTCTCTCTCTCTCTCTCCTGTTTAAATAGGTTATTTTTTCTTGAATTTTTTTACGTAAATTTTAACTTTTATATTTTTCACATTTATTTTAATTTTTCGATTATTATTGTTCGTTTCTCAAACACATCTCTTCCGTCACGAACATGACATCTAACATGTCACGTCAAATAACTAAAATGTTAAGATAATAATATGAAGCACTGGTAATTGTGGGGGTGCTTTTTTGCTTCAAATATGATTTTTAGAGCTTTAATTTCTATTAAAATTCTAATTGCTTAGTTTCCGGCAACTAATATTTAATTTGACAAAAAAAAGTGATTTGGAGATTGAAAAATCTGGTTTATGTGGATGAAGAATAAGATTTGAAAATTGAACTTTTCGAATTATTTACTCTATCTAATACTATTTGTTTTATTTTAAAGATTATCTGTATGGCTTGATATATTTGATTTCAATTTGGGAATTATAATTTTTAATTTGATATAATTATGGAGATTTTATCTTAATTTAAAAATTAAATTTTATCACTAAAATTTACAAAAGCTACAAGTCCACTAAACCCTAATAGTCTCATTTTGAGTGAATCTATTAATTGTTCGCTCTAATTTTACATTCTTAAGTAGTGATTATGCGTCACTCATTAATTAATATAATTAATAAGATAAATTTATAAAATGTTTCTTAAACAAAACATTTGCACCAATTAATGACCGCCACACCACCTCATAAGTTAAAATTAGAGTGGAGAATTGGAGAATAAATTTAGGAAAACCCTTCAATTTATAAAATGTTTCTTAGCCAAATAGAATATTTCACTTTGAAAGAAATATTTCATCTATTTTTTGTTATTAAGTTTTTAACTAAAATCCTACAACTATAAGTTATTTAAATTTAATTTTTACTTTATTTAATTATCTATCCATATTTTAAAAAATATAGTAAGAGTGAATCCACTCTCGTTTCATGTTATTTTTAAACTAAATTGATTAAGAATTTTTTTATTTAATTTTAAAAAAAAATCAATTATTTTATTCCATTCAACATGGGTAAATTACGTGACTAAAAATACTGATTACGATTTTTTTCTTGGGAAATTTAATGACAAAATAGACTAAAACTTCAATTAAAAATGAAATAATTACAAGAAATTTAATAAAAATTAAAACTAAGATCAGCAAAAGATAGGAGTGCAGCAGGTGGAGCACAGTGCGTCCCATAGTCTTCTTTGTTAGTGTCCTCCCATGATCAAGGAGGAGCTGGATTGCCTCTGTGTTTTCGGAAGAATCGTCAATGCCAACACTGCGCTTACTGCCGCTGCTATGCCGCCCATCACAAATGCTGCTGAGTTTCCACCCCCGAACGCCGCATCTAGTGGACCACTCACCATCGACACGATCATCTATTTATTTATTTATTTATTTTTGTTACATATGGGATGAAATATGTCAATATAAATTTAAGAGCGAGAGTTTAGAATTTACCTGTGGGATGACGACGACCAAGTTCAGCAGTCCCACAGAAAGTCCTGTGCAATAAGAAAATGGGAAGAAAATTTTAATACGAAGAGAAGAAGAAAGCAACGAAATTGACGATGATCGTGAGATTTGATTTAACCTTGTCCAGCGCCGCAACTCTCAGAGTAGATGGATGCGAGAGCCCATGGAACACTGTAATTCACCTGTTGCACCGTACAGCTTGTTTCTTAGTAATTATTTGAAGATGATATTTGTAGTTTAACCTTACCATGGACGGCAGAATATCTAGGAAAAATATGGCAGAAGATGTGAAGAAACTAACCGAAAGAGGAATGCCTAGAATAGCAAAGATGGTGAATGCTCCAGCTTTAATATGAGAGGGAGGAGGGTGGAGGCCATTGGCCGACCTCCATTGCTCGGCAGCCTTAGTCACAATCACAGTCATACACATGGAGATGGCTAGGATTAAGTTAACGAATCCCCACCAGTTCTTCGCACCCTTCAAAGCCCGACTAATGGGCTCGACAGCGAGCGATGCAAAAGCCAAAACAATGGAGTTAATCACCAAACCTAGAGCCCCAGCTCGCACACCCATATCATAAATCCTCACTTCTTGCGCCGTCCCGGTCGGCTTTCCTCCGTACACATCCAAACCCATCCAGTCTGTGTCATACAACAGGAACGAGAACCAAGCGATCCAGTTGAAAGCAGTCACGAGGAAGAGAATCCACATGGGTCTAGAAAGCTGCTTGAACGCCGTCCACAATTGCTTGAAGAACAGTTCTGATTTCTCGATGTCCTTTTTCTTAACGAACGGAATCTCGCTCACTGTTGAAACGGCTAACACAGTCACGATGACGAGGAGAAGGATTTCGATGATGAAGCACGTTTTTAGATTCGCACAGTTAACGTCGCAGGCTTTTGTCTCGGTGAAGGGGAGGAACTTGTGGAGGCCGCCATATGAACCAGCACCGTAACCCAAAAAATTTCCGATGGCCATGAAGAAAGCGAAGAAGCCATTAGAGAGTCTCACTTTCCTGTGGTCGTTACCTGAAAGATCAGCCAGAAAAGCTCTACATGGTCCTTGCAACATATTGTTAGCAACGTCGAGGACCCAAGAACCAACAACGAAAATGGCGACGGCGCGCGGCTTCATGGACTTCAATAGATCGTCGCCAAGAGCATGACCGATATCGGCAGCAAAGCCAATAAGGAAAACAGAGAGGGCGACGAAGAACGCACCGCCAATAATGAACGGGCGGCGACGACCTATGCGGGAAGTGCACCGATCACTGTAGTAGCCAACGATTGGCTGAACTAATAAACCTGAAATTGGACCGCAGAGCCAGATGAATGACGTCCAAATATGGGGAACTCCTAATTGCTGAACGTAGGGAGTTAAGAGCGAGAGTTG